>JAMXBD010003935.1:0-95042 GCA_024138025.1 Combretum micranthum
CCCCCCCCCCCCCCCCCCCCCCCCCCCCCCCCCACACACACACACACACACAACACACACCACCACCACCACCACCAAAACAATAACAAAATATGTGGAGCCGAATTCCTAGAGCAGGGGAAGCAAAATGAGTTAATATTTCTAGGAGTAAATTAACTTGTTCAAGACAATTCCTACCTTTGGACTTATGGTCCCTTCATCTTGAAATCCTATTAAAGTTTTAGGAATCTTTTTCTATGTGTAAAGCTTGTTTTTGTTTTGAAGAGAGGTGGGGTACACGGTTCACCTTCATGATTGGAATATGAAGTTTTGAATGTTGGACTTTGTCAAGTTTTTTTTTTTTTTTATTGGGGTTCACGAATGGAATTGCAGTAAAATTGATGTTATTGTCCTTGATTTTGACTTATATTTGAGTGAGGGAAAGAGGGTCACAGCTCAAAGCTTTTAGGAGTGATTGCCTTTGTTTATTTGTTAATTATAAGGATTAATTGTTAAGTTATAAATGAAGTAGATTGATGTTGATATTTGTTGGATATAAGGGATGTTTCTACACGGTAAGTGGACAAGTTGGTTGACTTGTCTTCATGCCTTGAAAATTCTAGAGAGATCATGGTTTTGGAGGGGAAATGGAATTGCATTTGTTAGCTAAATGTTGTCTCTAATTCCTTATGGAAATTTTTTGTGAAAGAAAGGAATGAACCGACCTTCACAAGCAAAATTTAAGTCTTTTTGTTCATTTAATGCGTAAGTCAAATGGAAGCTAGTCATTTGTTGGGTTGTCATTTTCAATTTGACTTCATTAGCCAATTTGATCTACTTGAAAGATGCAAGTGGCGTCTCTTGCTTTTGTTATACGATGACCGATTTTGATCATCCAATTTGAGCTATATTTCACATATGTGAATAAAAGAATCACTTATTAAGGAAATATCTAGGTTATCACTTAGATTATAGGGCCATACACGTATAATTGTATTAGGTATATGGGGATTTTCTTCTCTAAAAGTTCATTTAAGGCCTTTACATTTTTCTTAGATTACCCTTGATTGAAATCTTAAATTTAAAGTTTAAGCAATTGATTGTTGTTAAGGTTTTATTCTATGCGATTAGAGTTTTTGAGCCTGATAGCTCAAATTAAGGTTTTAGTCTCTATAGACTCGAAATTCTCTAACTAACACAATGGTACAATCCAATTCTTTATTTGAGGTCTAGATATATAGTTATGGATCTATTTTCATTTTCATTGCATATTTATAACCCTATTGGTTCATATTTAAGTAACTTTTTTATAGGTAATCAGCTCTATAAATTAATCATCTTCTACTGCATTTGAAATCTAAGGCTAGTTGTGATTACACGTTGAGTTATTGGTTCAGGTCATGAAATCTTGTCTTTGGTATCTTTTGGTATCTAAAAAATTTCTACTCGAGGTTTTAAGTTATAGATTTATAGTCCCATTCTAGGGCTTTTGTTAGGTCTCAGATTTACGATCTATCATGCATTTGCTACCCTATTCATTGCACTTGTATGAAAATTCTCAGGGATTATAGATTGCTTGTTACTTAATGAATTTTTCCATTTTTTAGGATGACTCACATTTGTGGTGGCATCTTAGAAGCAGTGCTGAACAAAATGTTTAAGAATGAGGAAGACATTCCCAAGGAAGGCATCAAGTCTACTCATCAATAGGAAACTAGTGAAACTCATGGACGGGAATGTATCGTATCTTAGAGAGGCTGGAAAGTTGACCTTAATCATTTCTATTGAACCTGCTGCATCTAATAAGCCAAGGGTGTAGGTAAATTTTTGTTTTTTTTTTTTTCCTTTTAAGAAAATATTGCATATGTGTGAACTATTAACAATGGTTGCACATCCAAGACCTTTTATAATGCCATGTAGCTATGCCTATATGAAGGGGATCATCTATAATTTATGTTCATGAACAAAGTATATTTACTTACTTTGCCTAATATAAAGGGGATCATCTCATGTTATGTGAACCAAGAGCACAGATACTTGATTTCTATCTATACTATAGTTATTATCTAAATGTTATTTATCTTGATGTCCAATCATTTTAATGTTATTTGAAAGTGACAATATACTTTGTTTTGTTTCTATGCTGTAAGACTAACTTGAATTAGAGACAATGTTTCTCATTATTTCCCTAATTTTTAGGACAAGAAGAGAATAAAAAATTCATAATCATATTTGTTTTGATCATTTTAAGTGCATATCTTGCTCATGTATAAAGCCTACCAAATTCTATCTTATGTTGGTTATATTCTTGTTTGTCATATCAAGAAGTGTTCTCCTATGCAAAAAGTATGTGTGGATTTTTAATATTTATTTATTATTATAAGTTTTTGATCTTTGAAGGTCACTTGATATCATTCTTGATGTTTATTATGCATTTTTTTTTCTGCCTCTCCTTTCTAGAGCATATCTACTTTTTAATGCACCATTCTCCAAGGAATTGATATATCACATAAAATCTGATACCATGTGCTTCCCAGGATTAGATCATTAAGAGAGGTAAAATTATTGGTTACTCGGTCTTGATCTTAGATGTAGTTATTTTAGTCAATCTAGTTGATTAAAATCATTTGGCTTCTAGATCTAATTTTGTTTATTTGAACTAGTAATCTATGGCTAATTCAACAAAGTAGTTTGCCTCAAAGCATGCACATTTATATAATAGTTTCTTTGAAAAATGTCAAAGGGAATAACAAACCAGGACATGTGAATACAATCGAATATTGCATTAATTTCTTAATGCCATTTTTATCTGAGCTATGGGATCTTACTTATCTATTTACATGTAATTGAACTTAAAGTATTTCCCCCATAGATAGTCAAGTCTTTTGTGGCTTAATCAATGGCTCATGAAGTTTTTAACACGAAGTGCATGAATATTTTGAGTAAGAGAAATTAGTTGTTGATTTCTTGCTTATGATTATTGATCTACATCATATTTTTAATATATATATAATATTATATATATTTTAGAGAGATTCCTGTTTAAACTTTAGTTTAAGTACTTAGTCAAATTTAGCCTGGAAGATTGTTTTTATACTCTCTTGATTATTAGTCGTTGTCACTTTTATTTACCATAGTTTTTGCTTTTCTTTCAATGATGAGCTTCCTATTAGGGATGTTGGCTTGAGAAGAAGGTCATTTGACTTGACAACTTATGTTATATTAATTGCTAGAGGAGTTTTGCCTCATCCATGTAAAGTTGTTTCATCTATGCACTAAATATTGAAAAATGAGGATCTAGATTTAACTGTTTACAGAAACTTACGATGTGGAAGTTCAATTACCCATATGCATGGATCTAAGAAAAATCTATCATAGTAAACATTTTAGATTCTGTTTTGTTGCATGTTTCTAAAAGGATTAAATTATTAAACACTTCATGCTAAATGTCAACTCCAGGTACATGCATTTTTCTGATATTATTGAAATTTTATGTGTAAAGAGTATTTAGCAGACAATTTAATACTACTTTCGGATGTCATTTACATACCCTCATTAGTCCCAATAAACTAAAATGTATAGTTAATCCGAATTCTTTTTTAGTTGAATGCCCTTACACATGTTCATTGAGTAGAAATTGTCTGTAAAACTTCAAAAGCTACTTATAATAATTGAATGACAACCAAAGTTGTCAAACTCGCGATTCTATGTAGAATCGCTAGGGGGTCAGTAGAATCGGAACGTAAAATCGAAACATAGAAACGTAAGTTTCTACAACCTTTGCAAAATAGAGTTGAAAAATTATAGAAATGCTTATAGAAGATGTAAAACGCATAATGGATATTAAAAAAATAAAGAAATTAAGTTATCTTTTTCATAATTACTCTTAGTCTATAATATAACACCGATAAAAAAGAGCAAATAAAGTCAAAATTAATTTATTTTCTATTACTTTGTTTCAAAATAAGTGATAAATTCAACTTATTAAATGCTTAATTATAATGAAATGAAATAAGTTTTCTTGTCAACTTTATAGCTACAACTTAACTTGAATGAATTTCATAAATGTAGAACAAGGGTTTTCAGGGAAGGGAGGGAACAAGATAGAGAGACTGTGTGGATACCAAATAAAAATGACAATAAGAAAGATACATCATTTTAATTCTTAATAGTTGATGAGCTTATAAATATACTGTCGTATTTTTTATATTTTAGCTTAATTAACTCATATAGATAGAATCGGTAAATTCGATTAAAATCGTAAGATTGTACCAAAAAAAGATTCTACACACGAGTCAACTCGGAATGACCTCCTAAAATCGTAAACTCGTAGAATCGTATAGATAAAATCGCGATTTTGACAACTATGATGACAACTACCACATAGTTAACTAACATCCTTTAAGAAAGGTATCCACATGCCATTTGTCATGTGGTTAGTTTACAAGTTAGATGATTATATATCTAGCTAGATCCCTTCTAAAATCATTGGACTTGTTTGGTGGTTTTAGCACATAGGGAAAGTTATAGAAGCAATCATTTTCTATCTTTTTATCTTTTGACCTTATTTGATAGGGCTAGCTTCTCCTTTTACTTCATCAAAATATATGCCTTTCTCATCAATGATGCTAACTTGTTTTGCAATTTGGTGAAGCATTCATATATGAGGTTGTTGGAGTGAATAGCTTCGTCATTATTATTGATGATACAAATGAATGAGATCATTCTCCAAGTGCACAAGATTTTCCAAATCCATCACATGGTGATGATGGTGCTGACAGTGAGGAAGAAAATTAAAGACTCAATTTTTGTTTTTTTTTTTTCCTCCTTCGGCTAAGCCATTTGACATGAATGGGGTCAAATGTGATGAAGTGTATACACATGCTCATTTTTATATAATTTGGAGCTTGTGCTTATGTTTCTTCTAAGGACGCTAAACAATATTGTTTATTACTTTTTTTCTCTTTATCGTAAGGATGGTCTTGGTGGTCTTTAGGTAATTTTTGTGATATTGGATCTTATTAAATGTCGAGCCCATTGTACCTTCCAAAATGTATTAGTGATATCTATTTATAAATAAATTTCATGTAGAAAAGTAATAGCAGTTATAATGTGATCAATTACGTGCATATCACTGCTTGTGCATATAATATACAATAAACAAGTATATATTGACAAACCAAACCATGTTAAACATTAATGCTTGCCCTTTCTCAACAAGAATAGCCACATGCAAATATTACTAGTTTAAATTAATGGCCATGTTTAAATATTTCTAATTTAATTGAATATCTACGTATAGATATTGCCAATGTGTTTGAATAACCACATTGAAATTATGGGAAATAAGACATTTATCAAGTTTATAAATTGCTACTTTGGTCCAATGACTATTATAAAGGTTATTCAACCTATGTAAGGCCATGTTTAAACATCGTCAATTTATTAACTTACCTATGCATATACACCGCTAATAAAAATATTACTCATGTGTAGACATTGTTGACTATAAATTTCCTTCCCCATATATTTAGTGGGATGAGGATTAATTATATTTAACCACACATAAGTGCGGTGAATACATAATAGTAGGCCATGTTTAAACGTGGCCTAACAAAGTCTACTTGACACCTAAATTTATATTGGCAATGTTTAAATTTTTAACTTTACCCATCTAATCTGCGATGGATCTTTTATGACGTTTATAGGCTACATGAAAAAAAAAATGTGGCATAAGGCACCCCAATTTATACTAGGGACGTTTTAATTTTTAACATTACCTATGGATCTTTTATGACGTTTGTGTAGCCACATTTATTAGACATGGTCAAAGGCCCTTTTTGTTGTAGTGATGGTCAAATATTGATAGTAAATTGGGTAAATTATATATAAAGGTATCAACATTTGAGAGTGAATTCATTTAATATATCAATATTTAAGTAGTTAAAAAGATGAATTAATATTTAGAGATAAATTCATTTAATGTATCAATGTTTCAGGTAGTTAAAAAAAGGTATGAACGTTTTGCTAAGTGAGTAAAATAAGATATCAATTTTTTACTATTAAAGAAAATTAAAGAAACTTAATTGAAAACTAATCCAATCTAAACGTTAATACCTTAAATGAACTTTACAAAATATTGATATCTCATTTGATTGAACTTTGCAAAATATTGACTCCACTTTTTAACTGCTTAAAATATTGATATCTTAAATGAATTTACCCAGAAATATTGATACATTTTATCGTAATTTACTCATAGTAAATTTTTCTTAAATAATTAAGCCTTTCTTTGGACTGACTAATCATTTACATGAAAAAATAAATGATCATCACATATTTATCACCATAGGTGTACATGTAAGTTTTATAAACATTAACCTTCCTTTGGGCCGATCGATATTCGCATAACATACATGCACATAGCGTTTTCTATCTATCCAAAACAAATGATTTCCACATGAGAGGCTACTTTGGCAACATAACATTTCAACCATTCATCTTGAATAGTTGATACAAAAATTGTCATAATTTGATATCGCAATTTTTTTTTTTTTTTGCTTACTTGATATGTTCGTTTGGAAAAAAAATATTATAATCATACTAATATAATACATATTTCAAAATGCTTATTAACACATCTAATATATATACATATATTGAGAAGTCAAATTATTTTCAAGGTAAGTTACTTGCATGATATGTTAACCACTTGATTCCACTTAATTTTATAGTCACTCGATTAAGTTACCTACTTGATTACATAAAATTACCATAACAAAATTATAAGGCATGAACTTCATTTGCTTATCGTTATTGAGCAATAAGCATGATTCAAGAATCCGAAAATCCTTAATAACACGCAATTTCTTGAATCAACAACAAATTATTAAACATGTATACATTCATATTTAAATAAAGGTTCAACCTTTATTGAACCGTTATCACACGATCAAATCTTTTATTCACAAATTGTCATCTAGATTAAAAGCAAGGTGACACCTTTTATTCATGAAACAACATCCATCTAAATTAAAAAGATAATCTTTATTTTTGAATTAACATCGAGATTAAAACAAGGCGTAATCTTGATTCACAAATCATCATTCTCAAGTAATCATAATCAATTCATGAATAAGGATTAAAACATATTCATATTATCCCAGGATTCTTGATCAACAATCTTTATTCATTGGATTCCATAGAAAACCTTAATTCTTAAGAATTAGGAAAAAGAACCTTAAAAAACATGAATTATGTAATTGAAAAACCCTAATTTTATATATTAGGGAAATAACCTTTTTATTAATTTTTTAATCACAATATTGAAGACCCTAATTTTCTTAAGATTAGGAAAGAGCCATAAACAAATCAATCACTACAAGAAAAATTGATCTTTAGAGATAGAAATTTTGCGATGGAAAATGAGTAAAACAAGTTATATTTCTATAAATAAAATCAATGACAATGGTTTTTAAGACGAAAATTTATGTTTAGAGGCAAAATTTTTGTCGCTAAAGTCCAAATTTTTTGTTGTAAATAAACAATTGTAATACCTTTGTAGCATTAATCTTGTATGTGATTGCTTTGATACCAATTGGTAGGATTAATTATTCATTCCTAAATTGATTAATACATGTACAAGATTAAGGTATAAACACATAGAAGTAATTTTGGAAGTGTATCTAAATACATGATGTGGAAGATGTATAAAATCCTTTGATTTGGATAGTTTAGTCTTCCAAATCATTATATAGCCTTTAGGAGATTCCCATTATCGCTCTTTATTATTTCTGATGATGGGATACCAAAAGAGTAATGTGATACGTATAACTTAGGGACTATGACCATATATTTATATATGTATCTATATTTATTATTTCCTATTTTGCCCAACATAAAATAGGAAACATTATATCCGCTCTCTACACATGATATTCATACTACACACACACACACACACACACACATACATATATAATACTTCTAAAGTCCATAACTTTATGAGATTACTTTACTTGAACCTACATATTATAATAGCGTTATTACACAATTAATTTAATTCACACATATTGTAAACCCCGAATACTTCTATCATAAGATATGACCCTAAATTAGAAATTATGAAGTCGACTAGTAACCATAAGAGTTAATTAGAAATCCTAGTTTAGATAGATACTCTAAATTTGATCGGTTTGGAAATCATAGACTTTATAAAAGGACTTCTTTGACCCAATTGTTTCCAAAAACAAGATTTAGCATTCTGAGTTAATAATTCAGGTTAGAATCAAAGGAAACTTCCAATCCTAAACCCGAATCTTTGTCAAACAGATAGAATATATAGGAAAACCTAAATATGAATATTAAGTGATTACCTTAGTATTCGATAGAGACCGGGAATTAAAACAAGGTATAGTAATGAATATATATTTAGATTG
The DNA here is from genome assembly GCA_024138025.1 of Combretum micranthum. Lineage (NCBI taxonomy): Eukaryota > Viridiplantae > Streptophyta > Magnoliopsida > Myrtales > Combretaceae > Combretum > Combretum micranthum. The sequence continues at coordinate 8,418 of JAMXBD010003935.1, forward strand.
GAACCCTAAAATATGAGAGTTTTAGTTAGTAATAAACTACTTTGATAAGATTTCATAGTGAGTATCCAAATCTAATATATATAACTAGTATAGCCTATATATTAGTAGTAATATTACGTAAATGACTCAATAGGGTTTTAGTTAGAAAATTTTGATTCCAAGATAAACGGTTAGGATTATAAATACCCAATAAAAACATAAACTGATGTATAACTTGAGATCTAAACCTCAAATATAGAATTGAATCATACTAATATTCGAATTAAGGTTTCCTAAAGCCCTTGGAGCCTGAAACGAAATTTGACCCGAAAAGCTTTTCAAATTCAACTCGCGTAGGATAAATTTTTCTTGGACAATTAGATACGTATTATTAAAGTTTAAATTTGTACTTTTTGTTAAACTAAACACTTCATTGGATTCATTAAAAACCTTTGTAAATATATATGTACATATATAAGCAAAAATATACCCTAATAGTGTATTAAACTACCCGAAAACTTAGCTAAACAAAATCTAATTAATATAATATATATATATATATATATACACAATCTTGGCTTGCTGGAGACGATTTTGCGTTGAAGTGAAGGGCTGTGATTCTCTTGAGGGATGTGAGCCGGTTTTTCTCCAAATAATTTACCAAAGGTCAATCCAAATCCTCTACAAAGCCAATGGAGAAGGGACAACTCACCCTTGTATTAATGACAATCAAACAAGGGAGGCAATGAACATCAAACAAGAGCAATTTGTATCAGATATCACGGAGAAATGCGGCTGAAACTCACGTTCGTTATATATACATAAATAAGCAAATGAACTCGGACGACTAAGCAAATGGAATCCAAACTCCTCCAAACTTTCCAGAACTCATTTACACCTCATTAGGAGTGAAATCAACCTAAGAAACGATTCTAAAACGCTTGGACAAACCCAGTTCGAAAATTTAAACAAAACCTGGGAAAAAACGCTCAAGAACAAGCTTAAGGTGAGTCAATCTTGTTCCACGAGTATTCTTTCAATTTTAAGAATTGAGACTGACTTATAAACATCTTAGGAAGCTAACCAAAACAATTAGGAGCTTCGGATTCCTCGGAGAAGCTACAACAAAGGTATTTTTCCTAAACCCTAGCCGAGCTTGATGATTTGAGATCATGAATAACATGTTGTTTTTAGGTTATGATTCTTGGATATTCAGGTTTATTAGGTTATTAGGAGTCTTTTGGAACTAAAATCACGATGTTTTGACGTCGGGATTCGTCGGAAATGGCCATGATTCATCGGAGAAGACGATGAACAGTGCTTCCCGATGAGCCCAAGCTAGTTGTACGGGCGTACAACCCCTCAACCAGTACTTTGTACGGGCGTACAACACCCGTACACCCCTCAACCAGTACGTTATACGGGCGTACAACCCTTAGCCAGCTAGTTGTACGGGCGTACTTAGACCTGTACATCCCTTAGTAAGCACTCCGTACGGGCGTACTCAAGCCCGTGCACCCCTCGGCCAGAAGAAAGAAAAACGAAATTAAGTCTACATAATTATATAATATTTAATTATTTAAATAACTTTAGAATGTTTACTATTTTTCCTGCATTTCATTATTTTCTGAAATAGTAATAGTAATATTATAATATACTAGTATTAAATCCAAAATCTATTTACTTATTTATTAATTTAAATTTAAAAATAAAATTATTTTCTGACTTTATTAAATATAGAACGTTTAAATAGTCAATCTATTTCCGAAAATATTATTATTATTAATATTATTATTGTTATTGATATTATAATTAGTTGTGATACTATTTTTGATAATAATTATTAATGTTTATGAAAAGAGAAAAATAATTTCGAAAATAGTTTTAATAAAGTTAATAAACTCTTTTATTAGTAGATATGTTTTCTTAGTAAAATAAATATATATACTCTATAAGAAAAATTTACTAAATAATTTAAAAGATAATGGAAGTACAAGAATTAGAACTTAGAGTTATCGAAAGAATTAGCTAAGAATAAACAGACCCAACCGACCAATAGGATCCTTAAATATTCATAGAAACTAAATTGTATAGTCTGAAATTTTAATATTTATATTATTATCTTAATAGGTGACTCGGGTATTGGGGAGGACCTACCTGAAGATTACTACGATTGAATAGGATGGGCAGGTGAGTGACTCAGTCTTATTACATTGGTTGTTCTTGTACTAGTAGTGAACCTTAAATAAAAAGATAATAAAAATTGGTGATCTGTTTTGTGAAAGTGTGTATTGTATTCCTTTGATTGCATGTCACTTAAATAAGTGATAACAAATTGCGTGTATCTTGATAATGTATGTAGTCTCAAGTTGAGTGTCTGTATTGCTTGATCACCCCTAAATTGACTAAAAACTACTGGTACCATAATGTAAATAAATCATGCATTACATACTATGCATAAAAAGCATTGAGTAAGTGGTAGCCTACTACGTGTTAGTTCTCGGATCTCTGGTAAGGCTTGAATTATCTAGGCCAGAGGGCTAGTAGTTAATTGCAAGATTACTTTTGTTCTGTTAGTACCATAAGAACTACATGGTAAACGAAGGACGCCGCTTATGGTATTACGTGAGAATAACTAACACTTAGTGGAGTTTCTAAAGCTAAACAGGAAATAAATAATGAAACATGATAAGTATAAAGAGATAACTAAATTGAGATTGTTATTTCCTGAAAGCTTAAGTCTCTCCTGGGTAGGTGGACCATAGATTGGATCCTTCAACCCCGATGGGAGGGCGTAAATCTTCATCCTGTTTGGATTCCGGGTTATCCAAGCTTGTAATGTTCATTTGTGTGATTGCTGCATTTCATATGATTGTTAAATAACTTGTATGCTATGTGTAATAAGTTCTGGTTATTCACTGAGCTCGTGTTTTAGCTCACACTCCCACAGTCCTTTCAGGTTCACTCTGCGACCGTGGCTCATTACTAGCAGGAGCATGGTCCCGGTAAGAATAGAAGCCAGAAGTTTAAAGTTTAGTATAGAATTAGATATCTATATCTGTATAGTTTATGTGCATTAATGTGCATTAGAATCATCAGTTAAGGTTGTAAGGAATTCTGAAGCATATGATCTGTAATATAGTAGTTTGTAATAGTTGTTTACTAATTTACATCTTATATATGTTTGTTTATTCCATCCAAGCAACTAAAAGATCCTGTTTTTGAAAATCATGTCATTCCTAGAAGGTAATCTAATAATGTTAATCGAGTGGTTCTTGATTATTATTATTAGAATACCCTCGGGGCGTGACAGATTTAAGTTGGTATCAGAGCATGGTTGCTGGTATAGGAAAAACAAATATATGTAAGAAGTTGAATTAGTAAATGTGCAGTTAAAAATACCAATTTAGACAAATAGAACCATTGAGTTAGTGGGATAGTTATTAGTAGAATTAGATGCACAATTAGGAATAAAATCTGTGTGATTGCTAATCATACAAATTTTATTGTGTGCAGTCCAATCCCGCAGTTTGTCATATTAAATGGCAAATCTTTAGCATGATGGAGGAGGAAACCCTTACAGATTATAGGCGCCGACTCCGAGTCTTAGTAGAAGATTTGGCATTGTCTGGCATTACAAAGACCCTGGATGAAATTTTCAGCACTTGGAAGAAAGGTTTACAACCCATGTTGAAGACTTGGTTGTTTTTAGTAGAAAGAGCTTTTCCAGATAATGGCACAGCAGTAGAAACCCTCTACAGGTTTGAGAGATTGATCATCCAGAAGGGTGGAGGCATAGAGATTGATAATATAGCCTTCATTGTGTCAGCCCGATCAGTGAGCCTGATCTTCCAGACTTTAGGATCTGGATTCCTATTGGAGGTGATTGGGTATATGCACATGATATCAGGTATGATCATGCCTTAGTCCGGGAGGATACTGCTCCTGATGATGAGAGGATGCTGACACATGTGATCAGAAGCCATCTTTCTAGAAGTTTTGACAAACAGGCCCCCTATCATACCAGAAGAGAAGGTGAGACTCAGTCCATTAGGAGATCAGCTAAAAAGAAGACAAGCAGCTATGCAGACCACAGTGGTTATGCAAAGTGTGACTACAGCAGCCATGATAGATGAAAAAGAAGGTAAAAAGAGAAGGAAGGAAGCAGAAAAATTTGTCTCCAATTATAATTATGCTCATTGGACTGGGACTGCTCATGGGGGTGGATTGAGGAAGATGTGACACCTTCTGATTATGAGGAGACCTGCTACTAAAGGTATCCGGATGATGGATACCAATCTGACTTTAGCACCACCAGGGAGTAAAGGGAGGATTGAGAGTGATGATAGTAGTTCAGAGGAGGAGGATCACTATCCACAGTTGGGCCCTCGGGACAAGGGCAAGGGACCTCTGTACCCTAGCCCATAGAGTAGCCTTGATATATGCCTTGATAGATAAATAACTGATGTACTGTTTTGATAAACTTACTGTTATATGGTATGTAGTATGAAGCATGATAACCTTGAAGTAGTGGGGAAATAGAACTAGTGTTAGTGCAAATTTTGGATTGTACATAAAGCACTAACTATATAATATCATGTGTGTTTTGATTATGAATATGGATGTGAAATATGTATGATTACTTGTAATCTCTCTTTGGTATGAGTTTTATGATTGACTCAAGTAATATGTTTTATGATACTAGAATGCCAAGAGGAAGAGGCAGGGGTAGAAATGCAAGGATATTTGAAAATTCCCCAACAAATGCTCCTCCACCACCTCAAAATCCATTAGAGGATGTGTTGAAAAACCTACAACAACAAAATGAGTTAATCTTGCAAGCTTTACAAAATATGCGAGCTACACATGCGGTACCTCCAACTGGAGTACCAGAAGCTCCTCCTGTGAACACTGGGAGGAATGAAAGATATACTACACCTGCCCAATTTCAAGAAAATGGACCGGTAAATCCAAATGAATCGGCGGCTGAGGTACAAGGACCAATAAGATATGAACCAGAATTACCACCGCCACCACCATTGCGTCCTCAAAGAAATGTATTGCCTGAATTTATCAAATGCAATCGGTACTTTGAAGGATTACCTGGGAAGCCGAAGAAGCTGAAGATTGGCTAGCCAGATTGAACGATCTCTTGATGTATTCCAGGTACCGGAAGCTTTAAGAGTACCGTATGGAACTTATTTGCGTTGAGAGCGAGATTATGGTGGAACTCTAAACAAAGGATATTGCCTCAACCCATCAGTTGGGAAACTTCAAACAGGAATTTCTAAAGAATACTTTCCCAGCAGTTTAAAAGCAAAGTACAGTACTGACCTGATGAATCTAACACAAGGCAGTAAGACAATTGATGAGTATGAGCACGAATTCAATCGGTTACTCCAATTTGCACCAGATGCTACAGAGATAGTGATGAATTAAAGAGGCAAACTTTCATGGCAGGATTAGAACCCAATTTTCAAAGGAGACTAGCCGAGTTTGAAATTTCCAACTTTGCAGCCATGATTGAGAAGGCCAGAACCATTGAACGTGCCAAGAAGTATGAAGTTGAAAGATATAGAAAACGAGGATTGACATTTGGTAAAAGAGTGTTTGAGGAAGCAGGGACAAGTTTTGTTCCTAAGAAAAAGAGATTCTTTAAACCTATGGGAAATGTGAAAAATAGGAATGTTGAAAATGTTTCGTGCTGGAAATGCAAGGGAGCTCATTACCCGAGGAACTGTCCACATCTACAACAAAAATGTTATTACTGTGGTGAAAGTGGACATATGGTCTTCGCATGCCCAAAGAAAAGTAGTGCAACTTGTTTCATTTGTAAGAAGATTGGACATATATCAACTCATTGTCCACAACGAGTGAATGCAGTTGCTGGATCTTCCAATCCTAAAGGCATTGCCAATACAACTGGACCTAAAATGGAAATGCTAGTACTAGCAAAGCCATGACAGCAGCAAGGGTATATGCTATGCAAGGAACCCCAATTGAGGAAGGAGAAATAGAAGAGGAGGATGGAGAAAATGTGTGGGATGAAGCTGATCCAGACGATTACAGTCTCATTGCAGGTACTTAATCTGATAATTAATTGTTTATTTAAGTAGTTTAGTCGGTATAACCCTACTTGGATAAACAAACATTTGTAGAGAATAATAACCTATGTTTAATAATTAGGAACAATCCAATTGAATGGTCAACCTGCTTATGCTTTATTTGATACGGGAGCAACACATTCTTTTATCAATACTGGATTAGCAAGGAGATTGGATATCCCATCGAGACCATGACTAAGGAACTAGGAGTTACTACACCCACGGAGATTTAGTGATGGCTCGTGAAACTATGAAGGGATATCCATTAGAAATTGGGGACAGAAATCCTTTGCTAACTTAATTTGGTGGACATCCAAAAATATGATGTTATCTTAGGTATGACATGGCTGACTGCTGTAAAAGCAAAAGTCGATTGTCGTCTTAAGACAATATCTTTTATGAATGACCAAGGAGAAAGAAAAGAGTTTAAAGGGGAAGTCCTCAAGAAAGTCGAAGGGCGAATGATGACCATAGAGGGTGAAAATGAAATAGATATGGAATCAAGCGGGGATAATCATGGAACGATTGAGGATGAATCCAAGAAGATAGATGTTCATACTATCAGAACAGTATGCGACTATCCAGAAGTATTTCCTGATGAATTACCAGGATTACCCCCACATAGAGAAGTGGAGTTTTCAATTGAATTGATACCTGGAACAGAACCGGTATCAAAAGCTCCATATCGCATGGCACCAGTAGAATTGAAGGAACTAAAGGTGCAATTACAAGAATTGATGGATAAAGGATTTATCAGACCAAGTGTGTCACCATGGGGAGCACCAGTATTGTTTGTCAAGAAGAAAGACGGTTCCATGAGACTCTGTATTGATTACAGAGAATTAAACCGAGTAACTATTAAGAACAGATACCCTTTGCCCCGAATTGACGATCTTTTCGATCAATTAAAGGGAGCAAAGGTGTTTTCTCGAATTGATTTGAAATCTGGTTATCATCAAATCCGAATCAAGGCAGAAGATATACCAAAAACGGCATTCCGGACTAGGATGGTCATTATGAATTCCTAGTTATGCCATTTGGATTGACAAATGCACCTGCTGTTTTCATGGACTTGATGAATCGCGTTTTCAAACCTTTATTGGATGTTTGTGTGATTGTCTTCATAGATGACATACTAATATACTCGGTTACAGAGGAACAACATGATGAACATTTAAGAACCGTATTGCAGATACTACAAAGCAATCAGCTTTATGCCAAGTTGTCCAAATGTGAGTTTTGGCTCAAAAGTATATCCTTTCTAGGACATATTGTGTCAGGAGATGGAATTTCGTTGATCCTGCTAAGATTAAGGCTATTGTGGAATGGAAAAGACCTGGAACTGTTACCGAGATAAGAAGCTTCTTAGGATTGGCAGGATATTATCGGAAATTCGTACAAGATTTCTCAAGAATTGCACGACCACTGACGCAATTGACCAAAAGAATGAAAAGTTTGTATGGAATGAGAAACGTGAATGGAGTTTCCAGGAGTTGAAAAAGAGACTGGTTTCTGCACCAATACTAGTTCTGCCCAATGACCAGGATCCTTACACTATTTATAGTGATGCATCCAAGAATGGTTTGGGATGTGTATTAATGCAGAATGGAAAGTGATAGCCTATGCTTCTAGACAGTTAAAACCACATGAGATGAATTACCCTACTCATGATCTAGAATTAGCTGCTATCGTCTTTGCACTTAAAATTTGGCGTCATTATTTGTGGGCAGAAGTGTGAAATATACACAGATCATCAGAGCTTAAATATATATTCACCCAGAAGGAATTGAACATGAGGCAACGTAGATGGTTGGAGTTAATCAAAGACTATGATTTAACCATCAATTACCATCCTGGCAAGGTGAATGCGGTAGCCGATGCTTTAAGCCGTAAAAATTATGGAGAAGTAGCCTCAATGTTGACAGAACAGAAAGAGCTCATTAGGGAATTTGAAAATTTAAACTGGAATTTTCAATACAAGGTCTGGACGCAGAACTGAGCAGCTTAACCTTGGAACCCACTTTACTACAACGAATAAAAGAGGCTCAAGGAAAGGATGAAGAATTGCAGACAATCATCAAAAGAACATCCCAAGGGAAATATAAGGATTTTCAAATAGATGAAAATGGAGTATTAAGATGAATAAAGATTGTGTGTACATGATGAAAGTTTGAGAAAGAGATAATGAATGAAGCACACTATTCTGGATATACCATCCACCCAGGCGAAACTAAGACCTACCAAGAGCTGAGAGTGCATATTGGTGGAACGGGATGAAAAATGATATTGCTCAATTGGCCAGATGTGAGATATGTCAGAGGGTAAAAGCGGAACATCAAAAACCAGGAGGATTGTTGAAACCATTGTCTATTCCAGAATGGAAATGGGATCAAATATCTATGGATTTTGTGTGTTCGTTACCTAAGACAAGTGCAGGTTATGATGCTATTTGGGTTATTGTGGATAGACTCACTAAATCAGCCCATTTCTTGCCAATCAATATGACCTATCCTTTGGAAAAGTTGGCCCGGTTATATTTAAAGGAAATTGTGAGATTACATGGGATACCAGCTAATATAGTGTCAGATCGAGATCCGGTTTGTTTCAAGATTCTGGCAAGGATTACAAAAAGCATTGGGAACTCAGTTGAGGTTTAGTACGGCCTATCATCCCCAGACCGATGGACAAACAGAAAGAACAATTCAGACAATGGAAGATATGTTGAGATCATGTATCTTGGAATTTAAAGGAAATTGGGATCAACATTTGCCACTAGTGGAATTTGCATACAATAATAGCTACCATTCAAGTATAGGGATGCCACCTTATGAAGCTTTATATGGTAGAAAGTGTCGATCTCCATTATTCTGGGATAATCTGGAAAGAGTACTAGTTGGACCCGAACTGATTCAAGAAACAATCAACAAGGTTTCAGTGATAAAAAGAAGGATGAAAGAAGCCCAAGATAGACAGAAAAGCTGGGCAGATTTGAAAGACGGGAACTAGAATTTAAGGAGGAGAACATGTTTACCTGAAAGTAAGTCCAATAAAAAGTCTTCCACAGACAAGTAAAAGGAAAGCTAAGTCCTAGATATGTAGGACCATTTGAAATACTGGAACGAGTGGGAAATCTAGCGTATCGTCTTGCATTGCCACCCAAACTATCTGGTATACATAATGTTTTTCATGTGTCGGTACTAAGGAAGTATGTACCAAATCCAGATAAGATTGTTGAGCTGGAACCAATTGATCTGAAAGAGAACTTGACTTATGAAAAGCACCCTATCCGAATCCTAGACAAGAAGGTCAAGTTCTCAGAAATAAAGAAATCCACTACGTCAAAGTGCTATGGGATCCTTGGACTGAAGAAGTAACTTGGGAGTTGGAAGAGGAAATCAAGAAGAATTATCCACAGCTGTTCGAAAATCCAGGTACGCTCTCAAGCTTTGAGGACAAAGCTTATTTTAAGGGGGGGAGAAAATGTAAACCCCGAATACTTCCATCATAAGATATGACCCTAAATTAGAAATTATGAAGTCGACTAGTAACCTTAAGAGTTAATTAGAAACCCTAGTTTAGATAGATACTCTAAATTTGATCGGTTTGGAACTCATAGACTTTATAAAAGGACTTCTTGACCCAATTGTTTCCAAAAACAAGATTTAGTATTCCGAGTTAATAATTCAGGTTGATCAAAGGAAACTTCCAATCCTAAACCCGAATCTTTGTCAAACAGATAGATATATAGGAAAACCTAAATATGAATATTAAGTGATTACCTTAGTATTCGATAGAGACCGGGAATTAAAACAAGGTTTAGTAATGAACCTATATTTAGATTGGAACCCTAAAATTGAGAGTTTTAGTCAGTAATAAACTACTTTGATAAGATTTCATAGTGAGTATCCAAATCTAATATATATAACTAGTATAGCCTTATATTAGTAGTAATATTATAAATGACTAATAGGGTTTTAGTTAGGAAATTGTGATTTCAGATAAACGGTTAGGATTATAAATACCCAATAAAAACATAAACTGATGTATAACTTGAGATCTAGACCTCAAATATAGAATTGAATCATACAATATCAAATTAGGGTTTCTAAAGCCCTTGGAGCCTGAAACGAAAATTGACCCGAAAAGCTTTTCAAATTCAAATCGCGTGGGATAAATTTTTCTTAGACAATTAGATACGTATTATTAAAGTTTAAATTTGTACTTTTTGTTAAACTAAACACTTCATTGGATTCATTAAAAACCTTTGTATATATATGTACATATATAAGCTAAAATATACCCTAATAGTGTATTAAACTACCCGAAAACTTAGCTAAACAAAATCTAATTAATATATATATATTATATATACACAATCTTGGCTTGCTGGAGACGATTTTGCGTTGAAGTGAAGGGCTGTGATTCTCTTGAGGGATGTGAGCCGGTTTTTCTCCAAATAATTTACCAAAGGTCAATCCAAATCCTCTACAAAGCCAATGGAGAAGCGACAACTCACCCTTGTATTAATGACAATCAAACAAGGGAGGCAATGACATCAAACAAGAGCAATTTGTATCAGATATCACGGAGAAATGCGGCTGAAACTCACGTTCGTTATATACATAAATAAGCAAATGAACTCGGACGACTAAGCAAATGAATCCAAACTCCTCCAAACTTTCCAGAACTCATTTACACTCATTAGGAGTGAAATCAACCTAAGAAACGATTCTAAACGCTCGGACAAACCAGTTCGAAAATTTAAACAAAACCTGGGAAAAACGCTCAAGAACAAGCTTAAGGTGAGTCAATCTTGTTCCACGAGTATTCTTTCAATTTTAAGAATTGAGACTGACTTATAAACATCTTAGGAAGCTAACCAAAACAATTAGGAGCTTCGATTCCTCGGAGAAGCTACAACGAAGGTATTTTTCCTAAACCCTAGCCGAGCTTGATGATTTGAGATCATGAATAATGTTGTTTTTAGGTTATGATTCTTGGATATATAGGTTTATTAGTCATTAGGAGTCTTTTGGAACTAAAATCACGATGTTTTGACGTCGGGATTCGTCGGAAATGGCCATGATCATCGGAGAAGACGATGAACAGTGCTTCCCGATGAGCCCAGGCTAGTTGTACGGCGTACAACCCTCAACCAGTACTTTGTACGGGCGTACAACACCTACACCCCTCAACCAGTACGTTGTACGGGCGTACAACCCTTAGCCAGCTCGTTGTACGGGCGTACTTAGACCTGTACACCCCTTAGTAAGCACTCCGTACGGGCGTACTCAAGCCCGTGCACCCCTCGGCCAGAAGAAAGAAAAACGAAATTAAGTCTACATAATTATATAATATTTAATTATTTAAATAACTTTAGAATGTTTACTATTTTTCCTGCATTTAATTATTTTCTGAAATAGTAATAGTAATATTATAATATACTAGTATTAAATCCAAAATCTATTTACTTATTTATTTATTTAAATTTAAAAATAAAATTATTTTTTGACTTTATTAAATATAGGACGTTTAAATAGTCAATCTATTTCCAAAAATATTATTATTATTATTATTATTATTATTATTATTATTATTATTATTGTTATTGATATTATAATTAGTTGTGATACTATTTTTGATAATAATTATTAGTGTTATGAAAAGAGAAAAAAATAATTTCGAAAATAGTTTTAATAAAGTTAATAAACTCTTTTTTAGTAGATATGTTTTCTTAGTAAAAAAATATATGTAAACTATAAGTTAGTAAATACTAAGTATATACTAGCATATTTGTATATAAATAAGATAACAATGGAAACTTAAATAATCCAAATTTTGAGTATAGGAATATATACTCCATAAGAAAAATTTACTAAATAATTTAAAAGATAATGGAGAGTACAAGAATTTAGAACTTAGAGTTATGTCGAAAGAATTAGCTAAGAATAAAACAGAGACCCAACCGACCAATAGGATCCTTAAATATTCATAGAAACTAAAGTTGTATAGTCTGAAATTTTAATATTTATATTATTGATCTTAATAGGTGACTCGGGTATTGGGAGGACCTACCTGAAGATTACTACGATTGAATAGGATGGGAAGGTGAGTGACTCAGTCTTATTACATTGATTGTGCTTGTACTAGTAGTGAACCATAAATGTAAAGATAATAAAACTTGATGATCTGTCTGAAATAGGAAAATTGTGTATTGTATTCCATTGATTGCCATGTCACTCTAAAATAAGTGATAACACAATTGCGTGTATCTTGATAAAGTAAGTAGTATCTGATTGAATGTCTGTATTGATTGATCACCCTCAAATTGACTAATAACTACTGGTACCATAATGTAAATAAATCATGCATTACATACTATGCATAAAAAGCATTGAGTAAGTGGTAGCCTACTACGTGTTAGTTTCTCGGATCTCTGGTAAGGCTTGAATTATCTAGGCCAGAGGGCTAGTAGTTAATTGCAAGATTACTTTTGTTCTGTTAGTACCATAAGAACTACATAATAACGAAGGACGCCGCTTATGGTATTACGTGAGAATAACTAACACTTAGTGGAGTTTCTAAAGCTAAAACAGGAAATAAATAATGAAACATGATAAGTATAAAGAGATAACTAAATTTGGGATTGTTATTTCCTGGAAGCTTAAGTCTCTCCTGGGTAGGTGGACCATAGATTGGATCCTTCAACCCCGATGGGAGGGCGTAAATCTTCATCCTGTTTGGATTCCGGGTTATCCAAGCTTGTAATGTTCATTTGTGTGATTGCTGCATTTCATATGATTGTCAAATAACTTGTATGCTATGTGTAATAAGTGCTGGTTATTCACTGAGCTCGTGTTTTAGCTCACACTCCCACAGTCCTTTCAGGTTCACTCTGCGACCGTGGCTCATTACTAGCAGGAGCATGGTCCCGGTAAGAGAATAGAAGCCAGAAGTTTAAAGTTTAGTATAGAATTAGAATATCTATATCTGTAGTAGTTTTATGATGCTTCTAAAATGCATTAGAATCATCAGTTAAGGTTGTAAGGAATTCTGAAACATGTGATCTGTAATAGTTTGTAATAGTTGTTTACTAATTTACATCTTATATATGTTTGTTTATTCCATCCAAGCAACTAAAAGATCCTGTTTTTAGAAATCATGTCATTCCTAAAAGGTAATCTAATAATGTTAATCGAGTGGTCCTTGATTATTATTATTAGAATACCCTCGGGGTGTGACAAACCCTGCATCAGCAAAGAAGAGAAAACAGAAGGCAAGAAGTGCTGCAACCCAAAGAAATGGCATAAAACGAACTAAGAAACAATGAGGGCAACATTGACCAAAACAACAATCCAATTCAAGCTGTACCTGTTAGAGCACTTCGGGATTATATAGTACCTACTGTTCAAGGTCCTGCTGTGAGAAGACCTGCAGTTCAAGCCAACAACTTTGAGCTTAAACCAGCATTGATTCAGATGATTGAATCACATCAATTTGGAGGATATCCTAATGAAACACCGGATGAACACATTGCCAAATTCCTCCAATATTGTAATACTGTCAAACTTAATGGCATAACAGATGAGGCCATTAGAATGCAGCTTTTTCCTTTCTCTCTTAGGGATAAAGCATTGGCTTGGTTCAACTCTCAACCACCTGAGTCCATTACTTAATGGGTAAATTTTTGAAAAGATTTTTCCCTCCTGCCAGAATTGTCAGATTAAGAAATGAGATCACCAACTTTACAAAGTTTCCTAGCGAATCATTATATGAAGCTTAGGAAAGATTTAAAGAGGCAGTTAGGAAATGCCCACATTATGGACTTCCGGATAATCTCTTGATTGAAAATTTCTACCTCAGTCTAGATAAGACTTTGAGGTCATTGGTGGATGCTACATCAGGAGGATCACTCATGGGAAAAACATATGATGAAGCTAGTGCATTAATTGAAGAATTAGCTTCTAGTGCTTACAACTGGAGCTGTGAAAGAACAAGATAAAAGGTGGAATCTATTCAAGATAGTGAATCCATGCAACAACTCACTGCTCAAGTTTCAGCTTTAACTACACAAGTAAGTAAACTTGTAGCATCTAGTTCTTTGAATACTAATCAGGTTGCTACTTGTGAGTTGTGCTCAGGACCACATCTAGTTTATGATTGTTCTCATGGTACTGCTCCATCATCAAGTGGAGAGCAACTCAACTATGTTGGAAACTTTGGAAGGGTTAATTATGGACCATATTCAAATACTTATAATCCAGAATGGCGCAATCATCCAAATCTTTCCTACATAAATTATCACGCCCCGAGGGGTACCCTAAACGTGGCAGTCCGCCGTACACAATACTAAAGCCTAGGAATGACTACCTTAGTCATGCAAAGGCTTCCATATTATGTACAAGGCGTACATCACAACCAAGGGGATGCATCGGAGTAGCGCAATTTACATTGATAATAAATAAGTAACAAGGCAAAGAGAATACTTAATATAAAACATAATCATATCACAATTCAATTCTTAAGGCATATTCTTCTATTATCTTCAAATAAATATACGTCCCTAATCATATAGGTTATCACATATAAAGAACCTTACAAAATTTCTTCATCGTATGATTCCATATCCTTAATTATCCGTCCATGACTTCCTTAATGTCATGATCCTCAAATTTAATCCACGAATACACCTGTTTCAACAAAATCTATAGGGGTATAAGCTACAACTAGCTTAGTGATATATTCCTTTTCATTCGTACCACATTTTCAAACAAGTTTATTTATTTAATCAAACATATGCTATGCATACAATGCAACAATCACATGATTACGCGAATATATATAGTCATCCGGAAACTATATATAGAACGGATTTACCCCTCCGTATCAAAGGTTAGGGAATCGGGGTTAAAGGTCCTCGACCTTCTACTGCTAGTCCCCAGGTCCTTACCCACAGCGTTCGGTTGGCTCGCTCCAAACCTAGTGTCGCTTTCCCCGAGCGATTTGGATTCTCCAGGAAGGAACATGGCCTGTGGCACCGCACGATCACAGCCAATCCAACTCTACGCGTAGGAGTAGCAGCCTTCCGAAATAGATGTGACTCGATGGATACTATGCGTGAACGTTTTATTGTTCTTAGGTCAAACCTTATTAAGGTTTATTAGGGGCGATCAATCAATTTAGCAACAATAAACAATCATACAATTAAGTAAACAAAATTATTTAAACAAGCAGATCGAAGTTGCGATATTCTTAATTCTCAATTCACGCATAAACATAGAATCATATATATACGCATAATCCCAAAATCCCTAAATATATTCGTTTTTATCTTTTCTTAGTATACTAATGCTACTACATTACAAGCACAAGCAAGGTAACGAAATTAGAAGGAATAACTCACTCGTCCATTTCGCTATCTTCTTAGTCGTAGTAATCCTCGGGTAGGATATTCTCGTATCCTTTGTCACCTAGACAAAAGAAATACCTGGGATAAGTCTTCCATGAATTTCTATTCTTGGAGATTCTAAACTTTACTTAAAATAGTGGTAAAATCGTATAAGAAGAAATTCCAACTTAAAATGGCCATAACTTACTCATTTTAACTCGGAATTTCGCATATGATATACCGTTTTCTACCTATTCGAAAAGTTCTATCCATTTCTAAACTTATCTTGGTCATAAAAGGTCATTTGGGTTCCGAAAACGTTAGGTACAGATTTAAAACGAATTTTCTAAACTTTTGCAAAAATCCATTTTCTAACTCAACTTCATTTAAAAAAAATCCTTTTGTAACAATATAAATATATATTTGATAAACACTTTTGAATATAGGTATGCTCACTTTATATGTAAAATCCTAATGGTAGTGTCTCAACAATTTATTTCATAAAACAATTCATTTAAACTTTAACTTTGAAATTTTCTTTTCAAGTATTTAAAGAAACTTTATATTTTTACTAGATTGTTAAATTGAGTATATTCTTATTTTATTTTCTTCATTTCCTTTTCCAAAATAAGTAAATTTTCCTTTTAACCTTAGTTTTTCATAAATTTCGCTTCTAGTGATAAAAGATCGATTTTTATCAAAAGTATATTAGGTTGTTCAAAACCTTTTTATAATTTTGTATTTAGGATGGTTTTAGAAAATGAATTTTGTCTTCTATATTCATTTTCTAAAATATAGGCTTTTACTTTCAAAACTTGTTCTTTCATCTCTTTTGAAAAGAATTATCTTTATTGATAAAATCTATTATTGTTAATCTTACTTTATCTATACTCTTTTGAAAATAGTTCTTTCTTTTAGGAATTTAAAAACATTACTTTTCCTAAGTGGGCTCATGAGTTGATTTTTTTATATTAACTTTGAAAACTAGTTTGTTTCTTAGTTAGAAAAGAGTTTAAGTCTTAATCTTAACGATTTATTTTTCTAAAAACTTAGATTACCCTAAAATACAAGGAAAATATTTAGTTATGTTTTCTTGGTAAACTATCTTTGTTATTTAAGAAAACTTGAAAAAACTTGTATTATTCAATTTCTAGGTTGCCGATAATAACTTTGTGGTAAATCATATAATTGGAAACTTAGCTTTGAGTTTATTTAGTAAAACAAAATCCTATTTTTTTTTTTTTTAGATTAGTTGAGACACTAACATTATGTAAATGTAAGTATTATGAGCATATAATAAGAACATAAGAAAATACTAAAAATAATTAATGAGCAAGAAAATAAAATATCAAGTATTAGGAACCTTAGCTTCATCAAGGTATCCCGGTCAAGTATTGGAGCCTTAGCTTTATCAAGGCGTCCCGGGACTAAGAATGGACTAGTCCCGAAAGATTTAAAGAGAATAAATAAAAGATTGTTTTGACTTGATATGGACAAGTCTAAGACTAGAAAGACTAGTCTTAATAATTGCATAAAATAAATTGCATAACTTAAAAGTAAATAGATAACAAATGAGCTTATATGCTCTAAATAAATATAATATACATATGTATATTTATATAAGCAAGATCAAAATATAAACAAGTAATAAATGACAAAGTATATATATATATGAAAGTAGTTCCATGAACAAGAACCAAACATGATCTTAATGTGGTTTTCTTTAGTTTTTCAACCTAAGAAACAACATCAAAACCATATAAGGTTACTTGACATAAAAAGACTAGAATATGAGTTCTTCATTACCTAAATGGGTAAGAAGAAAAGAAGGATTGCTTGAAGGCTTTTGGTAGTGGTAAGTAGTGATGCTTTGAAAAGAAACTTTCTTTAGTAATGGAAGAAGAGTGTTTTCTCTTTACAAGAAGAGAGTTCTTGTAAGATTATAGAGAGGAGTTTTTGGAGAGGCTTTTGGCATAATTTCTTTGCTTTGGAATGGTGTGAAGAAATGAGAAGGGGAGAGGTGGTATTTATAGAATTTTGTGGAGGAATTAAGAGGTAATTAAATAAAAGAAAATAAATTAAAATGAGAAAGAGGGAGGGTCAAATTGGCGCCGGTTTGGTTTTTCTAAAGGGGGAAATTTGTTTTATTTTTATTTATTGTGTAATAAAGAAGTAATGTGTAAAGTTTGATGTGATTAAAGTTGTGTTGGAAATGAAAAAAGTAAGAAAATAGATATATAGGTGTAAGAAAAGGTGTAAAAAAAAAGTAGAGATAGGTGAATAGTAATGAATCGTAGAAAAGTACTATGAATAGTAGACTAGACAATTAAAGTACCGATAGTAATAAAAATACGCGTAATAATGCGATATCTATAATTTTTAGCTACCGAAAAATTCTAAAACTGATATTTTTGGAATCCTTGTATTTTTACGAGTCTATTGGTATAAATGGAATATTTTTAATATTCCGAGCTCCGGGACACACTTTTCGAGAACCGATCCCGTTTGGGTCCAAAGGTCACTCAAAATTCATGAATATGATATTTTTATGTTACCCTACGTTATTACGAACTATTCTAGGCCATTAACTTAATTTCGTTTTCTAGGGTTTGAAAATGCGGGATTGCCGGATCTTAAACACTAGGGTTCGTTGTAGGCTTGTTGACTTTTAGGGTTCTGTTTTGATTTCCGATTTTTGTTGAGATATTCGTAATATCGTATAATTTTCGAGTTTTGATCATTTTAAAAAATTTTAGCTCGAAATTTATGTTTTATTTTATTTGTGATTATTTAATAGTTTTTAATTCTCGGAATCGTTTAATCGAGTCTAGGGTTATGAGTTGACTCAGTTTGACTTTTGGTGAGAATTTGAAATTTGTGATTTCTAAATTTTATCGAAGGTTTTAAGATTTTGCTGTTGATCGTTATTTGGATATATTGTCTTGATTTGCATGTTAGAAAACGGTTAGGTGATTTAGTTGATGTACGGACGTTGATTAAACCGGTAGTTAGACTTTATATTTCGTTTCAAGGGTACTTGTTTTCTCAAGATTGAGAAAACTCGTTTTTGTTCTCATTTGGAATTAAGTTTTAACTTGGTTCGAGTTTTAGGGTTTCATTTCCGGTGTTTGACTTGGTCTAGAATCGGGTATCAATCTCGAGTCGATTTTTGAGTTTTAAATTATTTTTAGGATTATGAAAATTTTTAGGCGTTTACAGAAATGATGTAAATGTTCTCAAGCCCCCACCTGGATTTTAAAGACAAGGTCCCCTAAGAAATACTCAGCCTCCATCTCAGCAAAATCAAATTTCAACTGATGAGTTGTTGAAGACTTTATTCAAACTACTCAGACCACACTCAATAATCAGCATGCGATTATTCAAGATCTTCAAGGGAAATTCCATCAACTTGCTCAGCAAATTGGTAATAGACCATCTGGTTCTCTACCGAGCAACACTGAGGAAAATCCTAAAACTGTGAATGCTATAGTTTTGAGAAGTGGCAAGGAAGTTGAGCCCGCTGAGGCAAAAGTTCAAGAAACTGAGGAGATTCCAGTCAAAGATAAAGGAAAACAAAAGATGGAGGAACCTATGCAAAAATCACCTGAAGTAAGATCTTATGTTCCACCTATTCCTTTTCCAGGAAGATTGAAGCAACAAAAATTGGATGAGCAATTTTCAAAGTTTCTGGATGTTTTCAAGAAGTTGCAAATCAATATTCCATTCTTAGAAGTGATTCAAGAAATGCCCTCATATGCAAAATTTATTAAGGAATTACTTACTAAGAAGAGAAGGATTGATAGAAATGAACCAATAATGCTTACAGGAGAATGCTCCATGATTTTACAAAAGAATACACCTTGCCTGCCAATAAAACAAAGAGATCAGGGGAGTTTTACTGTTCCTTGCACTATAGGAGACTTTACTTTGATAAAGTTCTTATAGATTCTGGTGCAAGTATTAATCTTATGCCTTATCTATTTTCAGGAAATTAGGACTTGAAGAATGCAAGGAGACTCATGTCACCTTGCAACTTGCAGATAGAAGTGTCAAATACTACGTGTATTGTTGAAAATGTTTGGTGAAAGTTGACAAGTTCATATTTCCAGTAGACTTTATAGTCTTGGAAATGGATGAGGATCGTGAAGTCCCAATGATTCTTGGCAGACCATTCCTTGCAACCGGTAAAGCATTAATTGATGTGAACAAGGTAAACTCACTTTAAGGGTAGAAAATGATCAGGTAACCTTTAATGTTTATGATGCAATGAAAAAATTTGATAAAGGTTCCTTTTACTATTGATATTATTGATGAGTTTATTTCTGAGTCTGTTGAAGAGAATGTAGGTGTAGAAACTGTGGAATCTATTTTAAGAAATCTAGATGAATGGAGTGATGATGAGCAAGAGGAAGTAGTTGAGTAAGTGCCTCAAATTAAAACCAGATATTATGAGGAGCTAGGCACTAGTGAAAGCAATCCAGTACCATCATTGATACAGCCACCAAATATTGAGCTTAAACCCCTTCCTTCACATTTAAAATATGCTTTTCTAGGAACTGGAAATACTTTGCCAATAATTGTTTATCTTATTTGACAGGTGAACAAGAGCAGCAGCTGCTTGGAGTTCTAAGGAAGCATAAAGAATCAATTGGTTGGACTATTGCTGATATCAAGGGAATTAGACCTATGATTTGCACTCACAAAATTTTGATGAAAGATGAGTACAAACCTACAGTTCAACCATAGAGGAGACTTAACCCAACACTTAAGGAGGTAGTAAAAAAGGAAGTTCTGAAACTACTTGATGCAGGTATTATCTATCCTATCTCTGATAGTAAGTGGGTCAGTCCAGTTCAAGTTGTACCAAAGAAAGGTGGTATGACTGTAGTAAAAATGAAGAAAATCACTTGATTCCTACTTGTACTGTATGGGTGGAGAGTTTGTATTGATTATAGAAAGTTAAATGATGCCACCAGAAAAGATCACTTTCCCCTTCCTTTCATTGAAGATGTTGGAAAAACTTGCAGGGCATGATTATTATTGCTTTTTAGATGGTTATTCTGGTTATAATCAAATTTTATAGCTCCTGATGACCAAGAAAAAACCACTTTCACTTGTCCCTATGACTTTTGCTTTAGGAGGATGCCCTTTGGTCTTTGCAATGCACCTGCTACTTTTCAAAGGTGTATGATGGCTATTTTTTACATGCTTGAAAATTTTATTGAATTTTTATGGATGATTTTTTGTTTTTGGAAAGTCTTTTGAAGCATGTTTAGAAAACTTAGCTTGTGTTCTTCAAAGATGCAAAGAAACAAATTTGATTTTAAACTGGGAAAAATGTCATTTCATGGTAAGAGAAGGGATTGTTTTGGTCATAAAGTTTCGGTGAGAGGAATTGAAGTTGATAAGGCCAAAATTGAGATCATAGAGAAATTGTCACCACCTACCATTGTTAAGGGAGTTAGAAGTTTTTTAGGACATGCTGGTTTTTATAGGATATTTATTAAAGATTTCTCTAAAATTTCTAAACCCCTTTGTAATCTTCTTGAGAAGGATACAATGTTTAATTTTGATGACAATTGTTTGCAGGCATTTAACTTATTGAAGGAAAAGCTCACATCTACACTAGTGATTATTGCACCTGATTGGGAGCTGCCTTTTGAACTTATGTGTGATGCCAGCGACTTTGCTGTAGGAGCAGTATTGGGTCAGAGAAGAGGTAAGTTATTTCATGTTATATACTATGCTAGTCGACTTTGAATGAGGCTCAAAAAACTATGCCACAACTGAGAAGGAACTTCTTGCTGTTATATTTGCTTGTGACAAGTTTAGACCTTATCTGATAGGATCTAAAGTCATAGTATACTATCATGCTGCTTTAAATACTTTTTGCTAAAGCTGATGCAAAGCCAAGGTTGATTAGATGGATATTGTTGCTAAGAATTTGATCTTGAGATTAAGGATAAGAAGGGAACTGAGAATGTGATTGCTGATCATTTATCTAGACTAGAATCTGATAGTTTAGATATTCTATCAATGAAAAGTTTCCTGATGAACAATTGCATGCAGTAGGAAATCCTAAATTTGCCTTGGTATGCTGATTATGTCAATTACTTGGTTAGCAAAATCATTCCATATGGTTTGTCTTATCAACAAAAGAAGAATTTTTGCATGATGTGAAAAGTTACTTTTGGATGAACCATATTTTTTCAAAAAATGTGTTGACAAGTAATTAGACGTGTGCCTGAATCTGAACAGCTTAACATTATTGAGCATTGTCATTCAAAAGAAGCAGGAGGTCATTTTGGTCTTCAAAGGACTATAGCTAAGGTCTTATCATCTGGATTTTATTGGCCTAATTTGTTTCGTGATTGCAGGAAATATTTATCTTGTGCTCAATGTCAAAGAACTGGTAATATCAAAGAAACATGAATTACCACAAAACAACATACTGGTAATTGAGCTTTTTGATGTGTGGGGAATTGATTTATGGGTCCTTTCCCTTCATCTTTTTCAAATAAATATATACTTGTGGCAGTTGATTATGTTTCTAAATGGGTGGAAGCTGTTGCTTTACAAACAAATGATGCCCGAGTAGTTTTGAAATTTTTGAAAAAGAATATTTTTACCAGATTTGGGGTGCCTAGAGCTATCATTAGTGATAGGGGATCACATTTTTGTAACAAGCAAATTGAAAAACTTTTGTCAAAATATGGTGTTACACACAAAATTGCTACCCTTTATCATCTACAAACAAGTGGACAAGTTGAGGTATCTAATAGGGAGATAAAAAGAATTTTGGAAAAAACTGTTAATGCATCTAGAAAAGATT
Source organism: Combretum micranthum (assembly GCA_024138025.1). Classification (NCBI taxonomy): domain Eukaryota; kingdom Viridiplantae; phylum Streptophyta; class Magnoliopsida; order Myrtales; family Combretaceae; genus Combretum; species Combretum micranthum. Next base: position 30,721 of record JAMXBD010003935.1, read on the forward strand.
GGTCTTTAAAACTAGACGATGCATTATGGGTTTATAGAACTGCTTTTAAAACCCCTATTGGAATGTCCCCATTTATGATTGTTTTTGGTAAATCATGTCATCTTCCTGTAGAACTTGAGCACAAGGCATATTGGGCCATTAAATTCCTTAATTTTGATGAAAAAGCTGCAGGTGAAAAGATTGCTTCAATTGAATCAATTGGATGAATGGAGGAATGAAGCTTATGAGAATTCTCGTATTTATAAGGAACGAGCAAAGAAATGGCATGACAGAAACATTATCAAGCGGGAGTTTTTGCCTGGACAAAAAGTTTTACTTTATAATTCTCGTTTGAAGTTGTTTCCAGGAAAGTTGAGATCAAGATGGTCAGGACCGTTTGAAATTGCAAAAGTTTTTCCCTACGGTGCAGTAGAATTGAAAACTGATGATAATCGGACTTTCAAGGTGAATGGGCATTTGCTCAAACATTATTATGAAAGGGAAAATCATGATAGTGCTACCACTGTCATAAATTTTAAAGAACCATGACCAAAAGAGGAAAGTCGGGGGAAGCGACTCTAAACTAAGCGCTTCTTGGGAGGCAACCCATGTTTAATTTAAGAGTAGTTTTATTTGTTTTGTTTTTGCTAACTTAATTTTTAGTTTGGACAGATCAAAATGGAAAAATTGAGCTTTAATTGACAAGGGAGATGCAAAATTTTAAGAAAAAGAGAATGAGGAACAAATTCAGAAAAGCTCCAAGAAATTACAAGGTAAGTATTCTAATAATTTAGAGTACAATGTTTTAGAGTCATTTATCTTATATTAAAAAGAGAGAGAGAGAGAGATGAAGGAAAAGCTGAACTTAAGCCGCCAGCTTTTAGCCGGCGTAAAGGTCAAATGAAGACTTTTGGAAGTAGGTGAGCACCGCAAAAGAAGCCAGCAATTGAAAATTCAAAGCCACCGGCTTAGTACCAGCGTATGCAACAACAAGTACATCGGCTCCTTACTATTTACACCGCCGGTGTTTAAGGCAGCGTAAAACCAAAACTTCAAGGGTTTTAAACCCCGATCAAAGCAGGCATCTGGGTTTGAAAGCCGCCCGCTTTGAAGCCGGCGTAGACATGTATGCCGGTAGTGTACATGAGAAAGCCGCCGGCCATTTGCTCTCGGCATGAATTAAATTTTGTTACACCAGCATGTAAGCCGCCGACATACTCGATAAAAATGCCAGTGTTTGTTCTGCAAAATCCAATTTAGTAGGTATCTCTCTCTCTCTCTTCCTCATTTCTCTCAATTACACACTCTCACTCTCATAGACGCATCTCCACTACCTCATTCCTTTATCCACTGAGTTTGATCCATCTTGCACAAGTAAGTTCTCATAACTTTTGCTCTTAGTTTTTTTTTCCTTTAATCCATTGCATTGTATCAGTTTTCAATCTGTCGTTTGGCTTAAGGATTATTGACATTGGTGAATAGGACATTGAGTTCGAATCTTGATAGAATAGATAGCTTGGATGTTTTTGATAGTCTTTTGAAGTTGGATTTCAGATCAGTACTTGGTTAATTGCAATTTTTGCTTAGTTGACCCATGAACGGTGAACAAAATGTGAATTAGGGTTCTTGAGCTAGTGTGCAATGTTTAATTTCGAATTTGGGGCTTTGTTGGATTGACTGAAATTGGATGCATGAAATGAACTTTTATACTATACTGTAGCTCCAATTGATGATTTTTGCTCCAATTTGAACTTGGGATTTCGAATTTTTAAAAAAATTTGAAGATAAATTTGGTATAGAAGTGTTTACAGGACTTTTAATGAAAAAATTTTTGAAAATCATTTCTCTTTGTGAAATTTGAAATTCCAACATTCAAGTCTAAGTTGGCCAAGCTAAGCTGCCAGCTTTAACTTTATTTAGCAAGTGTGGATCTTCAAATCAATTCCATGTCAATAGCTTCACTAGTTAATATGCCTATGATCTCAAATATGTTTGAAATCATGTTGTGAAATGAATTAGGCATAACTTAGGAATGTAATCAACAAGAATTTCATTGGAATTGTGCAAAGCTTTGCACTAACAAAATTCATGAAATCTAAGCTTTATTGTGCACTCAATTTTGATTTCCTGTTATAATTAAGTTTAATTTAAATTACAGGAATGGCTCCTAAATAGAAAAAACAAAAGACTACAGATGCCTCTACTTCTGGTTCTCAGACCAGGAATCTGCTATCTAGTCAGCAGTATGCCAAAGATAGAAAAAAGAGGCTATTAAAGATGGATTTTTTGAACACCCAGTACTTGGATTGAAGTTTACTGGATGAATATGGGCTGACTGATAGGATTAGAAACATGATCCAAGATCCAGCTTGGATTAGATTATCTGCTTTTAGGGAGCCAGCATATAAGAACTTGACTATTGAGTTCTTATCTACTTTGAAGAATATACCTGACAGAGCTGAATCTATATTTCAATTTCAGGTATTGGGTGAGATTAGGGAAGTAAAGCTGAAAAAGATGGGCAAACTCTTGGGATTGTATAATGATGAGGAGGAAAACTTGAATTTGCCCAACAATTGGCCTAAGGGAGAAGATCAGATGACTCAGGAGGCTTATTGGTATCAGTTGTTTCCTCCTGAGAGAGCAAATGAGCCATTTGTTCCCTCAAAATCATTGGCCACTGCATTTGGTGCTATTGAGCACAAGCTGCTCCACCACATCTTTGCACATACACTGAGCTGCAAGAAGACTAGTCACAGCAAAGTGACTACATTTGATATGTTTTATCTCTATAGCCTTATTAAAGGATATAGAATTGATTTTGGGGTGGAGATAGCCAATTTTATATATAGGCAGGCTGATAACACCAGGACTATACTCCTATTTTGTGGTGGCTATATCACCAAGTTGCTGAAGGGAATGGGATTTTTGGAGCTCCTTAAGGAGATGAGATATTTGAAAGCAAGAAGATCTCATCAGCACCATTTAGAGGCTGGGGATTGCTTAAAAACCCCAGAGGAGTTCAGCCACCAGTTTTGGAGGAGATTGAGTTCCAGGATATCTTTTCTGGTGATGTGCCTATTGATATCCCATCTTCCTTTGTTCCTCCTCCTGCAGCTACTGCTTCAGCCTATGACATGGACCATCTTAGGCTGGATATTCAAGATTTGAAGAAGCAGAATCAGGAGCTCAGAGATATTTAAGAAAAGGAGAGGAAGAAGAATAAAAATTTCAGGAAGACTATTTTTGAGGCAGTGAAGACTGCAATCTGCTGTTTGAACCTAGAGACAAGGGCTGAGATGACCTATGAGACATCTACTGAGTCTAGGCATAGTTCAGAGCACACAGTTAGACTCAGTTCAGTGCATACACATACAGCCAGCCCAGGAGATACTCAGAGACATAGTCCTGAGCACACTAGTAGAGCCGGTCTAAGGCCAGAGAGCTAGAGATCCTGTTAGATCTCATTTTTTCTTTATTGAGTTTTATTTATCATATTGGCCTATATATAATATATATTGAGCACCCAAGTTCCTATGGGTAGACTCACTTTGATCTATGTTACTTAGTTAGTTTTTATTAATGCTTTTATTTTTCTTTTTGTTTTTCTTTTGTAGAGCTTACAGGGCTGAACAAACAATCTCTCCGCTCTGAATTTTGCTGCTTTGATTCAAAAATGGAAAATACAAAGGTTTCTGTTTCTGCTTATGTTTCTTTTATCCTCTGTTCTATAATTTTGACACAGTGAGGACACTTTTTAGTTGAAGTGTGGGGGAGGGATACATTGAATTGAATAAATTGAATAGAGTTGTATGATCTACTAGCTGTTTGGATTGTGGATTATCTAAGTAATCACCCACCTTGTATTTTTTGTTTGAAAGCAAATTATGAGGAAATTCTACCAAAATTTTTCAAAAAATCTCTTAGAATTGGAGATAGTACAAAGTAAAGACTGAAAGCAATGAAATTAACTTGTAAAAGCATCTTACTCACCTGCTGTTGTGATTGGTTTACTAAGTTAGAATTAAGTTGTAAAATCCTTAAGAAACAAGTTTACTTTATTTTTAATTTTGGAATTGGAAATTTAAGAGCTAGTTAAATCCTTTTGTGAAAAATAAACAGGTTTACTTCTAGGAAATTTTAGTTTGTATATCCTCTTTGAATTATAACACTTAGTGAAAGAGGTAGAAGAAACTTTTAAACTTAGTGATCCTTTATAAAAATAAGTCTTTGATTTGTTATTGCATTCAAAAAGGAAAGAAATAAGTATAGCCACTACTCCTCTGACTTAAAAATTTGAGTTATGAGTATCTGAACTTGAATGTTAAAGTGAGGAAGAGTTCTCAGGGGTATTTTGAAACTTGGTCACTTAGGTGATGAGCCTGGGATGTGCCGACTCAATGAACTCACTATAACGAGAAGGGAAGAAAAGCAAAAGTTCAATTCATGAACTTTAGAAAGGCAAAAAGATGGAGGCAAAAACCTCCTGAAAAGAAAATAAGTGCTTAAAAAAGAAAAGAAAAATGAATGCAAATATGCAAATAAAAGGAGTCTTATAATAAAGAAGGAGAAAATCTAAGGATAAAGTAGATACCACATGCTTTCATTTGGTGTTACTGAGAATATATATATAAAAGCTAAAAGTCCAATGAAGTTTAAATGAGTATTTTTCCTTAGTGGATTGGGTATTTTCTTTTTGAATAAAATGTTCTTTTGTTAAAAATTGAGATTAATACTTGTTTTGTTTGGATTAACTTCTCAATTTTGATTATAATACTCTAATTACAAGAAGCTGGTATGGTTAGAGCAATAGATACAAGAGAAGCAAGTTAAAGAAATTGTGCTTAAATTAGAAAAGTTGTACTATCTGTAAGCCCCGGAAAATTTCAGCAAATAATTCCAAGATGAACTTCGAAAATAAACCCTAAAAATCACTCTAAATTAAAACCGAACTTTGAACAAGTCCCGAAATATAAACGAAAGTAAGAATTCATTAGTCTTAACAAAATCTAAAAATAAAATAAGGACTACAAAAGTCCTTAAGTCCAAAAACCATTACGTAAGATAAACTGCTTACCTAATCTATAATTCATAAAAATCGGGATAAAAATAAAACATAGTGATAATTTGCTAAAAAGCAAGTTAATCCATAACATGACAATTTGAAGGATCAAGAGATCACCAAAGGCCAATTCCATAACTAGGCTTTGGCACGATTAAGAGAACTTTATTTGCCAATAATAAAATATAGACTTTGGAAATTCCCCAAACAACCAGACTAATAATCCTAAGAGACGGAAATCACAATAAAGCCCTAACGATCAAATCAAACTTTCAAGAATCATAGAACGAGTTAGAAATTGAAATCTCGTAATCTTAAGAAGGAAGAATTCAAGAAACAAAATAACAAATTAGATAATCCTTAAGTTAACCAATTGTTTATAAGACCTTAAATCGAAGCAAAATAAATTCAAAAACAAAACACTATGAAGATCCTTTTTCAAAGCAAATTATAAGAATCAAGATTTCCCAAAAATCATTCCAAAAATCGATAATTGACTCAAACTCAAGAAAATCATATCCGGTAACCATTACCGATATTACTCCGGATATAATAATTCAATTCAAGATTTCCGAAAGCAGTGAGAGATATTAAATACTTATAAAAAAATAAAATTTAAAATAAATTTCTCAAACTACATACGTTGTATAAACAGAAAATCTCAGTTTCCAACTTGGCAATACCTAAACCGGAAAGTCATCCAGAAACCCTAACCGGAATACAATAGCTTAAGTCCGGCAATCTAGCGCCCTTAACCCTAGAGGCCGAGGTGTAGTAAATAAGTAGAATAGCTCGTAGTAATATAAGTTTGTTCACAAATATCAGATTGGTAAATTTTTGACCTATCTCGAACCCGTTCGGATACAGACTTTGAAAAGCGTGTCCCGGGACTCGAGATATCAAAAATATACCATTAGTACCGTTAGACTCGTAATTCCACGAGATTTCTAAATATATCAGTTATATAATTTTTTGGGTTATAAAAGTTACAGTTATAACCTTTTTACCGTATTTTCATTTCTACCGGTAATTGATTATTCTTTTGCACTAGTAATCAAGTAAACTTCGAAAACTAGAAAATGAAACCCTAAATCAGTTTAGCTCAAGCTTTGTGAGAAAGACCGAGATACCCTAATTCCGGCTTTTCCACGATTTCCAAATAAGAAACTTTTATAAGCAAAATTAATTTTGGATATAGTTCTTGATTATATTTCAAACCAAGAAAAGATCAGATTTTGAGAAAATTTCAACTCCGGGTCATCCCGAGACCCATTATAGAAAAGCGTGCCCCGGAACTAGAATTTCAAAACTTTCATTATGAGTACTTATTTGAACCGAAATAAAATAAGGATTTCAAAAATATATTTTTCATAATTTTCCGACTTATGAAAAATACAGTTATAGCCTTTTTATTCGTATTTCCTTACTACCGGAAATTAAATTGTCTTGTCAACTATTCACTACTATTCAAAAAGTACCACCTATACTACCTAGTCTACCTATTAGCCTACTCTATAAATTCAAACCCTTACCATCACTCAAATCAACCTCTTTTCTCTTTACTTTTCGTCCCTTAAACTTCCCATACAAGTTATGACAACTTACACATCAAAGACAAATCAATCAAAACAAAATAAAATCAAACTTTTTCTTCCCCCTCTCATGAATAGTGACCGACGAAATTGCCCCCCTTCCATGCTCCATTTGAATTTTCTTTTACTTCTTTAACCTAATTTCAAATGCTATATAAACAACTTTTTCTCTCTCTCTCTTCATTCTTCCACTTTCAAACTTTTGCAAAGTGTAAAAAGCTCTCATTTCTCTCCCCATTTCCCCTCCTTTGCCGTGAGCTTTTGTCTCCCTCACACACACACACAATTTCCATTTCTTCATTCCATCTCGTATTTTACTTCAAGTAAGTAAGCTTTTACCTCCTTCCACCTTTAGATCTTTGTTATGGTTAAGTGATTCTTGGATATTTCCAACCAAAGGACCCCATGAGCTTTTGCTAGGGTCAAGGAAAGATCAAAACAAGAATACCGAACCATTACAAAGTAGATCTACCATTTAAAGAAGCTTTCATGCCAAAAGCTTTACGTTCCTCCAACAAAAAGTGTTTTAAAAAAAATCTTTTGGAAAAATATAGTTTTTATGTTTTCAAAACTCATTTGAGCCTATGAATAATAGATCTATCTTTTTGCTAATCATGTCATGTAGGCATTTAAGATCTTCATTATTTTGTGTTTATGTGCATTAATAGTCTTTAATGCTTTTGTCTTTAGTAAATACTTCCTAGCATAGATCTATGGTTAGATAAGTTAATAAAGTCAAAAAGGAAAACACTTTTCAAAATATGAACTTGTGTAAATTCGGATCACTTTGAAAACCTAGGTCAAAAACACTTTTATCAACTTCTAAACATAGATTTTAAGAGAAATGAAGCCTATGGGTAATAGATAATGTAGTAGTATTTTTCATGAGTCTAAATGAGTTTTTACTAAAGAAAATGTTGGAAACAAGAAATGAAGTCCATAGAAGTTTTGAGCTAAAAGTCATGTAGATAAATTCGTAATAATGGATGTAGGTTAGAAAACACTATTTTTCCAACTTCAAAAATGATATTTTCTTAACAAATGAAGTCCTTAGGATATAGGTATAATAAATACTTAAAGTTTTGAGTATAAAATATATTTTTCCTAAAGGAATCAACTTGAAAATGGAACTTTTGTAAATTCGGATTTTTGGAAACCCCATAGTAAAAGACCCACTTAAAAGTTTGTAAATGTAATTTTATTAAAGAAATAAAGGCCTTAGGATATAACTAATATAAGGGTCAAAATTTCTTTAAATAAAGTAGAGTTTTTCTAAAGAAATCCATTAAAATGTAGATGTGGTCAAATGTAGTAAATTCACTTACTAAATTTGAGAGGAAATGGTTTCTAAGGAAAGTTTGTTTTCAAATCTTAAATCTAAAAGTTATAAGAACATAGACTCTTAAGTTCACATCATGACATTCATGATAGGGAAAATCATTACCATTGCATTTAGTTTCATTTTATACTTAGGAATCTCAAGTGCATTCATGAAAACCGCATTTTTGGAATCAAACCCGCTGTACAGATCTGATCCCTCAATTCCGAGGCTTAGATATTTTCAAAACTTGATTTAAGCTTCGTATTTAGAAAGCTCTTCCGAAGTAGATAGAAATCGATATAAAATTTGCGAGATTCCGAGTTAAAATGACCAAGTTATGGCCGTTTTAAGTTGGAATTCCCGCTTAGGACGCGAATTACGAATTTGATAAGTTCGTATGAAGTCGTTGGATTAGTTTGAGTTGAAATACTGATTAGAGTATTTCTTCCTTTTTAGGTTATCCCGAGTTCGACGATTCCCTACCACCGGATTATTATTACTAGAAGACCGGTGATCCAATGGCTGAGTGAGTTTTCTCCTTGTTTTGTTACCTTGATTGTGCTTGTAATTAGTCGCATTAGAATTTTAGGAACAAGATAAAAATCGATATGAATGGGGATGGGATATATGATGAGACTGTGATGAATGTATGCCAAGGAATACTAAAGCATATCGAAACCACGATTTGATTGGATAACTGCACGGTTCATATTATTTATGTGTATGATATTGCCTGGTCACTCTAAAGAATGTATAAATATTTTGACCTAAGCAAAAAGTAATTGATCATGCATCGCATCAGACATATTGCATTTGGTAGCGTGCTACTCCTACGCAGGTCGATCGGTATGGTCCGAGGACTCGTTTGATACGGAGACCCGGTGCCAGAGCTCATTCTCGGGTACTAAGGCGCATGTGGATGCATCCTTGTATGAGCCTAGCCGAGTCGAGTGCTAAGAGCCAGGGCTTGGGGACTAGCAGCGGTCGTGTAGACTCAATACCATTCCTAACCCAAGATACGGAGGGCGTAAATCCGTTCTGTGTGTGGGTTCCGGTTACCCATGCATAATTGCTTGCTCACGTGTTTGTTCATGCATAGCATATGATTGATTAATAACTTGTTTGTTATGGTACGGAATTAAGGGAATTCTCACTAAGCTAGTGTAGCTTATACCCCAATAGTTGTTTAAATGAGCAGGTTATTCCAAGAATGCTAAGTGGGGACCAAGATGGTTGAAGTCGAGAATGACTTCGGGATTCCGGCAAGATATAAGAATGCTTGAAGTTTTTGGCTAAGCTTTACGATTTGCTTTGTAATAGTTTTATGTAGTGAAGTCTTGGGATGAATGTAATTGAAGTTTGATGAACTGTATTTTGAAGTATAGTGTTTTGTATTTGGAGTATAGTGGATTGTATTTCCTTTACATTGTTACTCAATTGTATCAACATAAAATGTATCATTCCGATTTGTCTCCTTTATGTGTTAGACGCCTTGTACATAGTATGGAAGCCTTCGCGTGACTGAGGTGGTCATTCTTAGGCTTTAATATTGTGTACGGCGGACTGCCACGTTTAGGGTACCCTTCGGGGCGTGACAGTTTAGTTGGTATCAGAGCGACAAGGTTTTGGGAATTAGGTGGGAAGACTTTAAGAGGATAGAATATTAAGATATGATCTTAGAAATGAATAGATAAGTGTTAGATGACCCTTAGGTAAAGAAGAACTAGATTTAGCTCAATGACCTTTAAGGTATGACTTTCGATCATTAAGGATTTGAATTCTATCTTGGAGACTTTTGAAGAACATAGAAACAGACATATGAAGAAGGAAGATGAAAATATTTGATGGGACGATCGAATCTATCTAGCAACTGCAAAATATAGGAGTAAGTGACCTTACACGACTCTTAGTTCAAGCCAAATAGGAGAGATCGTAAGTTACCCCTTCGACCTATAAGATAACTAGGTGGGTAGGATTAATTGCGCGATTTCACCGTTTTTCTAAATAAACAAGTCTAAAGAAAATAAAAAGTTGTAATTCTTTTTCTAAAATAAGCACTTGCGTGTAGAATAACTAGGTTAACGTAATCGTTTCGTCTATTTCTAGGAGACTACCTAAGGAGAACGTGCAACCGTCGACTACCTTCCCGATGAACAACAAGTGAGAGACACTCCACCACCACAAGATCCAATGCAACAAGTCATAGACCTTCTAGGGTGTTTGGTGGATACACAAAAGCTCCTCTTACAACAAGTGCTTATTAGGAATGTGCCGGTTCAGGTGGAAGGACCCCACCAAGTGACAATGCAAGGAATTGAGACTCCTTCTGTTATGGCTAGTCCAAGCTCCAAAGTCAGAAGGTATAAGACAACTAGCCTAACAGTTAAGAATGAACCTTTTAAGAGGCGTAAGATCAATTGTTGGAAGTGCAAGGAAAGTCATTATCTAAAACAGTGTCCACAACTTAAGCACAAGTGTTACTTCTGTGGAGATCCCGAGCATAAGGTTGTGGACTGTCCAGGAAAGAAAACCCTAAAGTGCTTCATCTGCAAACAGCCGGGACACCAGGCGAGTAGATGCCCCCACAAGAATTAACAGCTGGACAGCTGCCCTTGCTTGGAAGAAGTCAGTCTCCTAGAAATATCAATAGATCTCTCGTGTTGAGCGTTAGGAGCCAATAACTTTTTGAAAAAGAACAAAGATGTTTTGAAAATGTAAACCGATTTTGTGTTTATCATCTAGTTCATGAATTAGTTCCAATGCATGTTTTTGCATCCTTTCTTTGAACTTTTGTAATGAAAGATTTGCATCTTCTCTTGATTTCATGCATTTCATTTTGAATATTATGAAATTTTGTTATCGATTTTGATTTCAGTAGAATTTCAATATTTCTTACATATGTTTTTATTTCCGCATTTCCGTGTTCTGTATTTCCGATAAGTTTCTTTAAGCTTCTTTTACCGCCTTAAGACGTAATAAAAGATTTAGAATTTTCACCTGAGCTTAATAAAATTGTAGGAGATATACCCAACCACAACAAGAACCCGTCATGACTCCTTTAGGACCCGAGAACCAAGCGATACCCGAACCACCTAACCAAGGGGAAATGCCTCAATAGAGATTGAACGGCTTACTAGTCAGACAGGAGGCTACATGCAACAGACTCAAGTCAGTTCAACGTCTACACCTGTGAGATATGAGCAAGAAACGACGCAAGATGAACCCCCATCACCTCAATACCACCAAAGCCTCTTACCATGCTTCATAAAGTGTAACGAGTATTTCGACGGAGTTTTTGGAAAACCAGATGAGGCAGAGGATTGGTTGGCACACATTGAGAGGTCCCTTAATGTTTTGAAGTACCACACCATCTGAGAGTCAATTATGGAACCTTTATGCTCCGCTTACATGCCCGAGTATGGTGGGACTCTAAGGAAAGAGAGTTGACGCCTCCAGTTACATGGGAGATGTTTAAATATGAGTTTTTGAAAAATATTTCCCATGAGCTTAAGAGTCCAGTACAGTTCAGATTTTCTTAATATCTCACAAGGAGATCGTAGTGTGGAACAGTACGAAACCGAGTTCAGTAGATTGCTGCAATATGCTCCAGAATCATATAAGCAAAGTGAGGAACTCAAAAGAGAAGTGTTTCTGAATGGTTTAAAAGAAGACCTTCGGACTCGATTGGAAGAATTGGATATCAGGAGTTATCAAGGATTGCTAGAAAGAGCACGGATCATAGAAAATGCTCAAAGGAGGAGGCAAGAAAGAAGTAATAAGGAAATGGAGTTCTATGTTGCAATGACCCCGAGTCAAAATGTCAGAACACTTCCCTTGGATGATGACCCAAACAAGGAAGAAGATATAATATTGGATAAGATACAATGTTGGAGATGTAAGAGAGAGCATTACCCTATTCAGTGTCCACAACTTCAATTCAAGTGCTACCTCTGTGGGGACCCCAGTCACAAGTTGAGAAGTGTCCCAAAAGACGACCAACGCATGCTCTCTTTGCACAAAAGCGGGACATTTAGCTAAAACATGCCCTGAACGGGATAATCTGCATGTTGCTTCGCTGGAGCTACCTAGGAAGAAGAGGAAGAGATATAACAGGAATAAAAGCAACAAAGGAAAAAGGAATCGAGGTTCTTCAAGGACATCTACATCCGGAAATCTAGTCCACAACCCTCACACATATGGAGTGTATGAAGGAGCTAGTGATGAGGAGCTGGAGTCCTTTACCATGGAAGGAAGCGAGGATCAAAGATGCAACTCGATACCAGGTTAGCGCTATACCCTTAGAATACCGCATATTCTTTCCTGCCAATAGAATCAAAGAGATAGGTTGTTAGAAATACCTTCGGATTACATGGCTAGACTAAAAATAGGAAAGCCCGAGACCATTAAAAGTTAGAATGAGCCAATAATGGAAACTAAAACAAAAACTCGATTAATTTAATGAATTCCAAGACACTCATATAACTTCTTGTAAATAAAGAACTTTGAAAGATCGAAATCTACGATGTTACATAAAAGTTAAAATTTCAAAAATCAAATCTCAATTACCAAACTCCGTAAGATCTTCACAAGTAATAAGTATACAATAAAGCAATGAGATTCTTGATTTCAACCCCATCAAGATGATCACGATGATAAGAGTTTAAAACAACGATGACTTTAATTATTTAAAAGAATATTGATCACAGAGCACAATATTGTATATACAGCTACATAAGAATGGAGAAGCGAATCCACAACCTTCGTTGGTCAAAGTAATCGAGTCATGAAAGGTCGTGTTGTCATGAGTCGTCTAGTGTCGGTCGAGTCGAGTCGTCTGTGGTCTCGAGTCAAGTCCGTGTCGTTTTCCAAAAGAGTCGTGTAAGTGAAGGTTGGAATCGCTAAGCCAAATCTTATTAATTTGTATGTGCTATATTGTAAAATATCTATCATGCAAAATTTAGAAATGATACAAATCAAAGCATAAACCGGTGCTAGAAATGTAACTCGAGATTCACAATCTTCTCTCGATAAACGATATACACGTAACAAGTTTTGCGGACAAAACTTTCTTTAAGGTGGGGAGGATGTAAGCCCCGGAAAATTTCAGTAAATAATTCCAAATGAACTTCGAAAATAAACCTAAAAATCACTCCAAATTAAAACCGAACTTTGAACGAGTCCAAATATAAACGAAAGTAAATTCATTAGTCTTGAAAAATCTAAAAATAAAATAAGGACTACAAAAGTCCTTAAGTCCAAAAACCATTACGTAAGATAAACTGCTTACCTAATCTATAATTCATAAAAATCGGGATAAAAATAAAACACAGTGATAATTTGCTAAAAAGCAAGTTAATCCATAACATGACAATTTGAAGGATCAGGAAATCACCAAAGGCCAATTCCATAATTAGGCTTTGGCACGATTAAGAAAACTTTATCTGCCAATAATAAAATATAGACTTTGGAAATTCCCCAAACGACCAGACTAATAATCCTAAGAGACGGAAATCACAATAAAGCCCTAACGATCAAATCAAACTCCAAGAATCATAGAACGAGTTAGAAATTGAAATCTCGTAATCTTAAGAAGGAAGAATTCAAGAAACAAAATAACAAATTAGATAATCCTTAAGTTAACCAATTGTTCATAAAACCTTAAATCGAAGCAAAAATAAATTCGAAAACAAAACACTATGAAGATCCTTTTTCAAAGCAAATTATAAGAATCAAGATTTCCCCAAAATCATTCCAAAAATCGATAATTGACTCAAACTCAAGAAAATCATATCGGTAACCATTACCGATATAACTCCGGATATAATAATTCAATTCAAGATTTCCGAAAGCAGTAAGAGATATTAAATACTTATAAAAATAAAATTTAAAATAAATTTCTCAAACTAATACGTTGTATAAACAGAAAATCTCAGTTTCCAATTGGCAATACCTAAACCGAAAATCATCCGGAAACCCTAACCGGAATACAATAGCTTAAGTCCGGCAATCTAGCGCCCTTAACTCTAGAGGCCGAAAGGTAGTTAAATAGTAGAATAGCTCGTAGTAATATAAGTTTGTTCACAAATATCAGATTGGTAAATTTTTGACCTATCTCGAACCCGTTCGGATACAGACTTGAAAAGCGTGTCCCGGGACTCGAGATATCAAAAATATACCATTAGTACCGTTAGACTCGTAATTCCACGAGATTTCTAAATATATCAGTTATATAATTTTTCGGGTTATAAAAGTTACAGTTATAACCTTTTTATCGTATTTTCATTTCTACCGGTAATTGATTATTCTTTTGCACTATTCATTTTATTTCATTACACAATTTTATTATTATTATTATTATTTTTATACCCTGGGTTTCCTAGTAATCAAGTAAACTTCGAAAACCAGAAAATGAAACCCTAAATCAGTTTAGCTCAAGCTTTGTGAGAAAGACGAGAACCCTAATTCCGGCTTTTCCTCGGTTTCCAAATAAGAAACTTTTATAAGCAAAATTAATTTTGAATATAGTTCTTGATTATATTTCAAACCAAGAAAAGATCAGATTTTGAGAAAATTTCAATTCCGGGTCATCCCGAGACCCATTATAGAAAAGCGTGCCCCGGAACTAGAATTTCAAAATTTCTTTATGAATACTCATTTGAATCGAAATAAAATAAGGATTTCAAAAATATATTTTTCATAATTTTCCGGCTTATGAAAAATACAGTTATAGCCTTTTTATTCGTATTTCCTTACTACCGGAAATTAAATTGTCTTGTCAACTATTCACTACTATTCAAAAAGTACCACCTATACTACCTAGTCTACCTATTAGCCTACTCTATAAATTCAAACCCTTACCATCACTCAAATCAACCTCTTTTCTCTTTACTTTTGTCCCTTAAACTTCCCATACAAGTTATGACAACTTACACATCAAAGACAAATCAATCAAAACAAAATAAAATCAAACTTTTTCTTCCCCCTCTCATGAATAGTGACCGACGAAATTGCCCCCCTTCCATGCTCCATTTGAATTTTCTTTTACTTCTTTAACCTAATTTCAAATGCTATATAAACAACTTTTTCTCTCTCTCTCTTCATTCTTCCACTTTCAAACTTTTGCAAAGTGTAAAAAGCTCTCATTTCTCTCCCCATTTCCCCTCCTTTGCCGTGAGCTTTTGTCTCCCTCACACACACACACAATTTCCATTTCTTCATTCCATCTAGTATTTTACTTCAAGTAAGTAAGCTTTTACCTCCTTCCACCTTTAGATCTTTGTTATGGCTAAGTGATTATTGGATATTTCCAACCAAAGGACCCCATGAGCTTTTGCTAGGGTCAAGGAAAGATCAAAACAAGAATACCGAACCATTACAAAGTAGATCTACCATTTAAAGAAGCTTTCATGCCAAAAGCTTTACGTTCCTCCAACAAAAAGTGTTTTAAACAAAAGATCTTTTGGAAAAATATAGTTTTTATGTTTTCAAAACTCATTTGAGCCTATGGAATAATAGATCTATCTTTTTGCTAATCATGTTCATGTAGGCATTTAAGATCTTATCATTATTTTGTGTTTATGTGCATTAATAGTCTTTAATGCTTTTGTCTTTAGTAAATAATCTTCCTAGCATATAGATCTATGGTTAGATAAGTTAATAAAGTCAAAAAGGAAAACACTTTTCAAAATATGAACTTGTGTAAATTCGGATCACTTTGAAAACCTAGGTCAAAAACACTTTTATCAACTTCTAAACATAGATTTTATAAGAGAAATGAAGCCTATGGGTAATAGATAATGTATAGTAGTATTTTTCATGAGTCTAAATGAGTTTTTACTAAAGAAAATGTTGGAAACAAGAAATGAAGTCCATAGAAGTTTTGAGCTAAAAGTCATGTAGATAAAATTCGTAATAATGGATGTAAGGTTACAAAACACTATTTTTCCAACTTCAAAAATGATATTTTCTTGAACAAATGATGTCCTTAGGGTATAGGTATAATAAATACTTAAAGTTTTGAGTATAAAATATATTTTTCTTAAAGGAATCAACTTGAAAATGAACTTTTGCAAATTCGGATTTTTGGAAACCCCATAGTAAAAGACCCCCTTAAAAGTTTGTAAATGTAGATTTTATTAAAGAAATAAAGGCCTTAGGATATAACTAATATAAGGATCAAAATTTCTTTAAATAAAGTAGAGTTTTTCCAAAGGAAATCCATGTAAAATGTAGATGTGGTCAAATGTAGTAAAGTCATTTACTAAATATTGAGAGGAAATGGTTTCTAAGAAAGTTTAGTTTTCTAAAAATCGTTTAAATCTAAAAGTTATAAGAACATAGACTTCTTAAGGTTCACATCATGACATTCATGATAGGGAAAATCATTACCATTGCATTTAGTATCATTTTATACTTAGGAATCTCAAATGCATTCATCAAAACCGCATTTTTGGAATCAAGGAACCCGCTGTACAGATCTGATCCCTCAATTCCGAGGCTTAGATATTTTCAAAACTTGATTTAAGCTTCGTATTTAGAAAGCTCTTCCGAAGTAGATAGAAATCGATATAAAATTTGCGAGATTCCGAGTTAAAATGACCAAGTTATGGCCGTTTTAAGTTGGAATTCCCGCTTAGGACGCGAATTACGAATTTGATAAATTCGTATGAAATCGTTGGATTAGTTTGAGTTGAAATACTGATTAGAGTATTTCTTCCTTTTTAGGTTATCCCGAGTTCGACGATTCCCTACCACCGGATTATTATTACTAGAAGACCGGTGATCCAATGGCTGAGTGAGTTTTCTCCTTGTTTTGTTACCTTGATTGTGCTTGTAATTAGTCGCATTAGAATTTTAGGAACAAGATAAAAATCGATATGAATGGGGATGGGATATATGATGAGACTGTGATGAATGTATGCCAAGGAATACTAAAGCATATCGAAACCACGATTTGATTGGATAACTGCACGGTTCATATTATTTATGTGTATGATATTGCCTGGTCACTCTAAAGAATGTATAAATATTTTGACCTAAGCAAAAAGTAGATTGATCATGCATCGCATCAGACATATTGCATTTGGTAGCGTACTACTCCTACGCAGGTCGATCGGTATGGTCCGAGGACTCGTTTGATTACGGAGACCCGGTGCCAGAGCTCATTCTCGGGTACTAAGGCGCATGTGGATGCATCCTTGTATGAGCCTAGCCGAGTCGAGTGCTAAGAGCCAGGGCTTGGGGACTAGCAGCGGTCGTGTAGACTCAATACCATTCCTAACCCAAGATACGGAGGGCGTAAATCCGTTCTGTGTGTGGGTTCCGGTTACCCATGCATAATTGTTTGCTCACGTGTTTGTTCATGCATTGCATATGATTGATTAATAACTTGTTTGTTATGGTACGGAATTAAGGGAATTCTCACTAAGCTAGTGTAGCTTATACCCCAATAGTTGTTTAAATGAGCAGGTTATTCTAAGAATGTTAAGTGGGGACCAAGATGGTTGAAGTCGAGAATGACTTCGGGATTCCGGCAAGATATAAGAATGCTTGAAGTTTTTGGCTAAGCTTTACGATTTGCTTTATAATAGTTTTATGTAGTGAAGTCTTGGGATGAATGTAATTGAAGTTTGATGAACTGTATTTTGAAGTATAGTGTTTTGTATTTGGAGTATAGTGGATTGTATTTCCTTTACATTGTTACTCAATTGTATCAACATAAAATGTATCATTCCGATTTGTCTCCTTTATGTGTTAGACGCCTTGTACATAGTATGGAAGCCTTCGCGTGACTGAGGTGGTCATTCTTAGGCTTTAATATTGTGTACGGCGGACTGCCACGTTTAGGGTACCCTTCGGGGCGTGACACTATCTATGACAGATTTCATTAATTTTGTTCTTCATTATTTTGCTTGAGGACAAACAAAAGTTCAAGTGTAGGGGAATTGACAATATCATATTATATACAAGTTGTTGATGTTTAAAATAGCTAGAATGGGTACTTGTGTTGGTTAAAATTCATGTTTCAGGTCTAATTTGGACAAAGAAATCAAAACAAGAAACTTTGGAATGGAAATAGGAAAAACTCAGGGGGTATGCTGGCTTTTCTCAAGCCAAAGCCGCCAGTGTACGACCAGCCTTCATCAGCAACAGAATAACATTTCTTAAGGCTGCCTTTACACCGCCGGCCTTGGGGCGGTGTAGAATGAAGAAGATAAAAACACTGGTTTAAAGCTGGCAGTGTAGGAGGAAGAAGAAGCTAGCATCTGCAATGTTTCATTCAACGCGGCTTTGAGATGGCTTACAAGATCAAATATTTGCACTCACTCAAAGCCGTTGCCTACACTGCCAGCTTTACAAGCCTTGAGTCAAATTGAATATACGCCATCTGAAAGTCGCCGACATAGAAAGTGAATAGGCCAGTGTAGAATGAAGTCTGGCAGCTCAAAGTTCAAACGATGCCAGTGCAAAAAGGAGTTACAACCTACGCCGGATACTAAGCCGCCGGCGTTGAGGCAGTGTATATCAAAGATCAGGAGGCACAAGTAGATAACACATGCTCGGTGACAAATGAAAAGACAAAATTTGATGGATTGTCTAAGCCAGCATCAAAGCCGCCGGCTTTGGGACGGCTTTCCTTATAAATAGGTCCAACTTTTCATTTTTCATAATATACGCCAGCTAGATCTATATCTAAGCCGCCAGCGTGGAAGTGGCCTATACTTGTAACCGAAGATAAAAGCTGCCAGTGTATTGCTTGTGCAAAGAAGAAAAAGACTTTACGCCGCCTGTAAGCCGCCGGCGTAGGAACTGCAACTGCCGGCGTACAAGTTGAAACTGCAATTTTCCATTAATGCTTCTCACGAAATTATTCCTATATAAAGGGGATTTTGCTCCTCTAATTGTACAAGCAGTAGAAAAACAGAAAATACTTTAGTATACAAATAGTTTTAGCATTTCATAGAGATTTGTGAGAGAATTGAGCTTTCAAGAAGTTGTAATTGAAGATTGCGATATTTGAATTGGTGATATCTGATCTATTTCTTATGTAATTCATTTATCTGAATTCTTTGTTCATAATGTTATCAATTGCATATTCTTATTTGATTATTGAATCACCATTCATGAATAGCTAAACTTTTCTTTGTGGGAAGTGATGAAATCCTAATTTTGCTAAAATGATTCTTGAACTTATATTATAGGATTGTTAGAATTATGGAATATTTGTATTAAATCCTAATTATCTATTTTTATTTCTAATTGAAATTGAATTGATAAGAATTCTGATAATTTGGAAAAAGAAATAGGGTTCATAGGAATTCATGAATTGAGATTAAACAACAATTGTGAAAGCGGTAGAGTTTAATCTAATTTAGAAATTGGTCCATGTAATTCATGCAATATTTTATTTTAATTTCTTACTAAGGAATTAGGAGACGTTAAAATAGGATATTAGCCAATTATAGAATCGGAAGATTTATGATTGTAAATTAAATTCCATTGATAATTTATATAGAGGAAGCTAATAAATTATTTTATGGCCATACCTACCTAGAGTTTGAATAGCCGACTCCACCACTAAGCTACAATCCAAACCACCACAAAGTTGACTCACATTCAATCCCAAATCCTACTTACCATGAAGTGGTTAAGATAATATATATATATATATATATATTAGTTGTGGACCACTTATGATATTGATGTAAAATATTGTCTGATTTGTAAAGAGAAAAAGTGGATGGTGGTGTTTGGTTCTAGAGAGAGAAGGGTTTAGAAGATTAAAGCCAAGTTTGGAGATGCAGTTATTGAACATGGTGTATTAGCTTTGTGGCCTAGTATTTTCTCTTTTGTTCCTTTCTTTTTCTTACTACTATTTCCTTCCTCTAATATTTTATCGTTATTTCACTTGATTTTTTTTTTTTATCTACAATATAATTAATGGAAATATTCTACCACATAGGGCATAAAGTTTTTTTGGGATCAATGATCCTTTGTTTCATAATATCCATGTCATGATGAGTTCGATGAAACCTTATAATTTTGCAGAAGAAAAGGTTATGAAATATGTCTTCTACAATTTTTTTTTATGAATATGTGATCCATAATTTATAAGTGTCATAATGCTCTTGCTAAGAGATTGTATGGAAGAGAGAGAGAAAAGAAGAAGAAGATAGTTTTCAAGGTTTTATACATATCAATTTAAAAATGTAAAAGATTTCTTGTTGGTTAGGCAATATACTAAAAGCATCATGGAATGACAAATGTATTCTTCTATATATATATATTCATTCAAAATTTTACATGTGATTTGTTCTCAATCATAATTCATATGAATGTGTTTCACTAGAAGTGATGAGTTAAATTGTGTTATTTTGATCAAATACTTTTTGAAGGATCATAAAAACTTAATGATAGGAACTCTTCTTAATTTTTTTGTCCCCCATTTCATCTACATTTGTAACTTAATATAGGGACAATGCCATATAAGGATCACTAGGTGGTGGGTGTCAATTCCAACAAATTATTAACCCACTCAAAAAGTTTGTAATAGGTGGTGAGTAGGGATCGTTTCCACAGGGACTATAAATAATTTATTTCTATTCCAGAGAAAAGAGAAGAACAAGGGGGCTTTGTAAATCAAAAGATCAATTTTATCTAAAGACTAGAAACGCGATTTTAGTTTTCAAACAATATCGAAAGATTTCCAACCAAGGTATCATATAGTTCAACTTATCAGATTGATCATTGATGCAATGATATTCATTTTCATTTCTGAATAAATTGGTTAAGGCTATCAACAAGCTCTCACAACCTATCTCTCCTTACTGTGTCGATAATCACGATAAGATCTATGATTATTTCCCTTACCAATTAGATAACCCTAGATAAGATCTTAGGATTTAATCTATCAATAGCATGAATCAAGAGAGAGACCACCAATTCAGATTAACAGATTAAAAGCTTGAACCATTTAAATCAGATCATATATCACCATAACACCAATCAATTACCTATTCTATAACCAATTATGTTATTGTATCACTTAGATTAGAACAATCGAACAATTACGGATTCAACGTTCTAATTGACAGATTATCGCTTGTTAATTGAACGAATGAGCTCAAATTCAAATCAATCAACAAAACAACAAATGCATGAATAACAGATGATATATGAATATTCAGAAAAGAAGAATAAATAAGATAAACTAATTAGATCTCACAATCTTGACAAGTTGAATCTACAGTAGATCCCTTGGCTAGAATAAAGTTTTTAGCCACACATAGTAACAAGAATAATACTCTAAATTTTTTTTTGAAGTTTTTTCTGAATGAATTTCCTCTTCTACAACAAGCCAATTTATAGAAGGCAAACAGCAGCTAAAAAGGCAACTTTAAGACTTTGGCTGGCTCTTGAGAAAGCATGGCTGTCGGCTTACTTAAAAACACGTGGCAACCTTCATGATGGCCGACAGCCTAGAAATGTTGGCCAGCGACTTACTTCTATACATCGCCAGCCTAAGTGTTGGCAAGCCTTAAGCTGCCTTCCTTTGAATTTTTCCACCTTCCTTGCTTGTTGGCTGGTGTCTTCTTGTTCCTAAGCTGCCAACTTTGATGATAGAACAGCAAGCGTAAGTGTTTTTAATTCCAAATTTGCGTAGAACATCCTCAAATTACTTGTATCTTGTCCTAAAGTTCGCTCAAGTCCTGAAATGTAACATTAAACACACAAAAGTACTAATTCCAATGGATTTCTATAAAATCAATAACTAATTTAGCATGTTTTGTTCAATAAAAATTGAGTATAATTTGCTTTAACAAATTCCCCCACACTTAAACCATTGCTTATCCTCAAGCAATACAAATAAGATCACAAAAAGAAATCTATCATAGAGAATGCAATTTCAAAATTTCCAATTTCAAGCTTATTCTTTTAACTTTGATTCACAACTCACAATTTTAATGCCTATTGCTCTAACCAAACTGATTGCATATAATTAGAGTACTAAAATCAAAATTCAATAGCTAATCTAAACAAAACAAACTTTAATCCACATGTTTAGCAAAAGATTCTTCTGAACAAAAGTAAATTCTCAGTCTTATAAGGAAAAACACCCATTTAGACTTTACTGGACATTTAATAGATATATACTCCAATCAATAGAAAGCAAAAGCATTTGGTATAAACTCTTTCCCTAGAATTTTTCTTTCTTCTTCTTCTTTTTTTTTTTTTTTAATAAATCCTATGTTACTTATTACCCAACATTCATTTTTCTTTTGATTCTTTCAAGCATATATAGATAGCCTTCAGAGAAAATTCTCTGGACGGGTTTTTGCCCGCTTCTTTTCAGCTATTTCATATTTTTTTTTCAAAGCTCATGTATAGAACTTTTGCCTTTCCTCCCTTCTTGTTATAGTGAGTTCATTGAGTCAGTTGATCTCGGGCTCATCACCCAAGTAATCAGGTTTTAAAGGGACCCCTAAGAACTCTTCCTCACTCTAACTTTCAAGTTTGGATACTCATAACTCAATTGCTTAAGTTAGTGCAGTATAGGCTATGCTTGTTTCTTTCTTTTGAATGTAATAACAAATATAAGACTTTTTATCAAAGATCACTAAGTAAAAAGTTTCATTTACCTCTTTTACTAAATGTTGAAAATTTCTTTTAAAAAGAACTAAATTGGAGTATATACATGCTTAATTTTCCTAGAAGCAGACCTGTTTATTTTTCACAAAAAGACTCGACTCACTCTTAATCTTCTAATTCCTAAGCTAAATACAAGGTAAATTTGTTCCTTAAAGATTTCACTATTTAATTTTAACCAAGTAAAATAATCACAACAGTAGGTGAGTAAGGCACTTTGTAAGTCAATTTCAATTTTTTTGCACTATCTCCAGATTTCTAGGAAAAATTTGAAAAATTTGGCCTAAAATTTCCATATATTACTCAAGAACAAACAAACAATGATTTAAAATGTGGGTACAACAATTTAAGCTAAGATGTCTCAAATAAACAGACAACAATTCAATACTCAATTTTCTTCTTTATTTTATCCCTTCCCCCACACCTATTATGAATAGTGTCCTTACCGTTCCAAAATCAGTTCAAAATAGGAAAGGAATAAAATAGAAATGAATAAGATCATTGGTACTTCCCCGGATTAGTGAATGGAATTAAAGGAATTGTCAGCTCCAATGGGTACAACTATAGAGATAGTTGTCAAACATATGGGAGTCCTGTGATCAACAAAAATCATAGTAGAAAGAAGAGGAAAAAGCAAGTTTAAGTTTAAGTACAGACCAGCAACAAATCTCACAAGTCTACCCAAAAGAATGGGTGCTTAAAGATTACATATTAAAAGCAAAAGTAAAAAACAAATAGATAGCAGGAACTCTAGCTATCAAACTCGGGATCATTGTCTTCTTCACTGGGTGTGTGATACTGAAACTCAGACAAGCTAGAAGAAGTACTGCAAGAAAAAATGGACTTAAGCATATGAAACAATGTAGTTATGAACTTTTTATTCTTTTTCTGCTCCTTTCTATGCTTGATTCGTTCCTCTTTTATTTCCTCTTTCAATTGCTTGATTTCTAGCATCAATTAGTCATAAGAGCTCACTGGTGGAGTAGGCCTAGATGTAGAAGGTCTATCTATCAATTGGGGCTATTTCAGGTACATCAGTCTCCTCGTTCCTTTCAACCCTATCATCACTTTTATCTCTGTCAGGTGCCTTAACTAATCCCCATAGTCTAAAAGGCGCATTAGAAATTTTTTTACAAAGAATTTCAACATCGCCTTTAGGCTCCTTGAATATACCCATGCCTTTCAGCGAGGCAGTGATGTAGCCGCCACAAAAGATAACCTTCGTTCTTGTATCTGTTGCCTGTTTGTCAATGTAATTGGCTATCTCTACTCCTAAGTCAATCTTGTAACCAGAAATTATACTATAAAGATAGAACATATAAAAAATGGTTACCTTGCTGTGACTTGTTTTCTTACAGCTAAATGTATGTGCCAGAATGTGATGAAGCGACTTGTGCTCCATATTTGCATAAGCGGTGCTATGGGAGGCAGATGGGACAAAATGATCTGTTTCAGGTTGGATGAGCTCATACCAAAATCTTGCAGCAGTCATATCTCTAGGCCAAGAGTTTAGCAAATCCATGGAATCTTAGGATATATCATAAAGTCCTAACAGATGGCCTACTCGCTTTAACTCAACTTCTTTGATCTCCCTATAAACCTGAAAATTTATAGTACTTTCTTGATTATCAGACTTTATGGCCACAGTAGAAAGAAACTCTATAGTAATATCTTTGTAGGCCGGTTCCCTAATCTCAAAGAGCTTAATCCAAGTATCATCCTTCACAACTTGTGGAAATAAATCCAACAGCCCATAGTCTTCAAGTAATTCCCAATCTAAGTACTGGATATTCATTATCCTCATCTTCTGAAGCGTCTTCTTTCTAGCCTTGGCATATCCCTTAGTAGAAAGTAATTCTTGTGGTGGTGCATTGGAAGTAGATCCCCTAATTGTTTTTTGTTTCTTCCTTTGGGGTGGGAGCTTTTTTAGAGGCATTCCTATAACAAGAACAGTAGTTAAGCTCAAGGAATGTAGACAAGAATTAAAATGGAAATTGCATTGAATGATACGAATGAAGAACAAGGTGAAGAATTCTCTTTGTATCTTTATACTTGCAAAACAGTTTAAGCTGCCAGCCTAAAATGGGCAGCTTAGTTTTTTTTTTTTTTTTTTTTACCGTTATGAATTTTTTTTTCAAAATTTGCTAAAACAATTCATTCACTTACAGAAAAAAGTATGAACATCATAGCATTTCATTAAAGATATTCTAGCAAAGAGGGTTTAAGGTCATAGAAACCATGAAAATGAAAAATTTAAGCATTATATCGGCATGGCTTTTGAAGTTTCAATCATTAATTCAACACAAAATTTGGTAAAACAAAACCCCTAATTATCATCATTTATGAACCTTAGATTTTAGCCAAATTGTAGAACACTTTTAAGCTTAATTCACAAGACAAATGAGATCCCAATAGCTAACAAGAATAGAGCAACCACAATTCATCCATAAATCCACCATGCAGCCATCCAACCCCAAATTACATACTCTAAATACCCATTCTTCACAAGTGTAATTGATATGAAAATAGAAAAAATTAAAACTAAATGAGAGATTAGAGACTTACCTTCTCTTGGAGTAAGTTGAAGATGATAAAATGAGGGAAACTATGGAGAAGAGAGCTTGGAAGGGGAAGTCTTG
Source organism: Combretum micranthum (assembly GCA_024138025.1). Taxonomy (NCBI): domain Eukaryota; kingdom Viridiplantae; phylum Streptophyta; class Magnoliopsida; order Myrtales; family Combretaceae; genus Combretum; species Combretum micranthum. The sequence continues at coordinate 55,960 of JAMXBD010003935.1, forward strand.
GTGAAAGAGAGTAGAAGAAGGAGAGAAAAAGAGAGAAGAATGGAGTAAAAATGCAAAGGAACTTGTTTTGAAGTCGTGCAAAACACACCAGGAGGTCTCGGCTGGCTTGGGGAACGTCTACATTGCCGGCCTAAGTGGCCGGCCTAGAATTGCTACTACGGATTTGACATAAAATGGCCGCCAGCGTTGAAATGTTGGCTGGTAGCCGATCTTCTAGGCCAGCTGTGACTTTCAAATGAAAGCCGTCGGCCATTCTTCAGGTTTTGTTTTTTTTTTTTTTTTTTTAAATACTCATGGGTTGCCTCCCACGTAGTGCTTTTCTTTAACGTCTTTGGCTAGACGTGATATAACTCAAGTATAATCTGGATATTTCAAACTGGTTTCTTCAATATTGTTCACTTGAAATCCTTCGTAAAAGGGTTTCAAGAGATGACCGTTCACTTTGAACACTTTACTAGTTTCAATGCCTTAATCTCAACTGCACCATGAGGAAATACGTTAGTAACAACAAAAGAACCTATCCACCTAGATCTAAGTTTACCAGGAAATAACTTTAAGTGAAAATGAAACAACAAAACTTTTTGACCAACAGAAAAGTGTTTTCTTGAAATATTTTGGTCATGAAAAGCTTTAGTTTTTTCCTTGTAAATCTTAGAGCTTTCGTAAGCATCATTACGAATTTCCTCCAGTTCTTGCAATTGAAGCTTTCTTTGTTCGCCCGCCTCATCTTTTCTCATGTTACATTGCTTCACAGCCTAGTAAACCTTGTGTTCCAACTCAACAGGAAGATGACATGGCTTGCCAAATACCAAACGATAAGGTGACATTCCTATAGTAGTCTTGAAAGCCATCCTATATGCTCAGAGTACGTCATCAAGCCTTGTGCTCCTATCTTTCCTACTTACATTGATAGTCTTCTCAAGGATGGATTTTATTTCTCTATTTGAAACTTTTGCCAATCCATTTGTTTGTGGATGATATGCTGTAGAAACACGATGGGTGACTTTGTATTTCTTGAGTAGAGCTTCCACCACTCTATTACAAAAATGGGTGCCACGATCACTGATGAGAGCTCTTGGTGTTCCAAACCTAGCAAAAATGTGAGATTTGACAAAATCTACAACAACCTTAGCATCGTTAGTTCGGGTGGCTTTAGCCTCTACCCACTTGGATACATAATCCGCAGCAAGAATAATGTAAGTATTCCCAAAGGAAGAAGGAAAAGGACCATAAAATCAATAGCCCATATATAAAAAATTTCACACACAAGTATAGGGGTAAGAGGCATTTGATCTCCATGTCCTAATTTTCCAACTTTTTGGCAACGTTAGCAAAACTTACAAAACATATAAGAATCACGAAATAGAGAGCGCCAAAACAATCCACCTTCCAATACTTTGCGAGCTGTCCTCTTAGGACCAAAGTGACCTCCACATGCATAAGTGTGACATAATTGCAAAATAGAGGGAATTTCATCTTGAGAAACACACCTTCTAATGATTTGATCAGCACAATGTTTCCATAGATAAGGATCATCCTAAATGTAATACTTAGAGTTACTTTTGATCTTATCTTTTTGAGCCTTAGACAAATCACTTAGTAAAGTTCTAGTAACCAAATAGTTAACAATATCTGCATACCAAGGAATTGCCTGTTGAACAGAAAAGAGATGCTCATCTGGGAAATCATCTTGTAATAGTGTTGGTTCTCCGTTTAAAGGTATCCTACTGAGATGATCTGTAACCAAGTTTTCAAAACCTTTCCTATCCTTTATCTCCAAGTCAAACTCTTGTAATAAGAGTATCCATCTGATAAGTCTTGGTTTGGCTTCCTTCTTTGAGAGTAAATACTTGAGAGCTGCATGATCAGAATAAACAATCACTTTAGTGCCAAATAAATAAGAACAGAATCTTTCAAAAGCAAAAACAATAGCTAAGAGTTCTTTTTCCATTGTTGAGTAGTTGGATTGGGCATTGTCAAGCATCCTAGAAGCATAACAAATAACATGAGGGGCTCTTCCAACTCTCTGACCAAGGACAACACCAACAGTGTGATTGCTTGCATCACACATTATCTCAAAAGGGAGATCCTAAGAAGGAGGTTTAATGATTGGAGCTGTGGTAAGCTTCTCCTTCAGTTTGTCAAAAGCAAATTTACAAGCCTCATCAAATTCAAACGCCACATCCTTTTGTAACAATCTACATAGGGGTTGAGTGATCTTAGAGAAATCCTTAATAAAGCGCCTGTAAAAACCTGCACTTCTAAGAAAAGAATGAACTTTCCGAACATTTACGGGGTAAGGGAAGGATTTAATCACTTCAATTTTATCTTTATCTACTTCAAGTCCCCTAGAAGACACAATTTTCCCTAAAATCAAACCTTGATCAACCACAAAATGGAATTTCTCATAATTCAACACAAGGTTAGTTTCTATGCATCTTTTAAGCACTTTTGTAAGGTTAGTAAGACATGAATCAAAGGTATCACCATAGATAGTAAAATCATCCATGAAGACTTCTATGATATTTTCCACATAATCTGAGAATATACTAACCATACACCTTTGGAAAGTGGTGGGGCATTGCAAAGTCCAAATGGCATCCTTCGATAAGCAAAAGTTCCAAATGGACAAGTGAAGGTGTTTTTTTCTTGATCTTCGGGTGCAACTGGAATTTGATGAAAACCTGAAAAGCCATCTAAACAACAATAGTAAGAATGACCGGCCAATCTTTCAAGCATTTAATCAATAAAAGGAAGTGGGAAATGATCTTTCCTAGTTACTGCATTTAACTTCCTGTAATCAATACATATCCTCCATCCATTTTGAACACGAGTAGGTACCAACTCTCCCTCAGAATTTCCAATCACAGTCAAACTCATTTTCTTAGGAGTTTCCAAATCTCTTTCTTTACCACTTCTATCATGGGCGGATTTAGTCGGCGCTGGACTTCTCTTGTGGGCTTGCAATTATCTTCTAATAGGATTTTATGCATGCATGTGGAACGATTTAATCACTTAATGTCAGCAATAGTCCATCCAATAGCTTCTTTGTATTTCCTAAGCACTTGGATTAACTTTTCCTCTTCTAAAGCACTCAATTTATTTGAGACTATCACTGCTAAAGTGTCTTGATCTCCCAAATAAATATACTTCAAATGTTCGGGCAATGGTTTTGGCTCCAACTTAGGTGCCTGCACAATAGAAGGAAGAAGTTTTGGAGTAGAAGATGGCAAATCAACATAAGAAACACTATACCTTAAATTTTGAAGTGATTGTAGCTCATGAACAGCTTCTGTCAATTCAGGGTGCATTACAAACTTGTTTTCAATATCCCTCAATTTCTCAACAGTGAGACTTCTTTCAAGCACAATTTTCAATTTATCATCATTAGTGAATTCAAATGTTTTGTATGCTAATGGGTCAATAACATCTATCACAAAAACAGAAGAGGCTTCACTAGGATATTTCATGGCATCATAGATATTGAATTTTATAATCTCTCCATCAAATTCCATAGTGAGTGTACCATTGTGAACATCAATATTTGTTCTAGATGTTTTGAGAAAAGGTCTTCCTAGTAAGATTATGATGAATTGATAGAATCATCATTTTCCATGTCAAGAACATAAAAATCAGTAGGAAAAACCAACCCATTCACTTGCACTAAAACATCCTCTAAAATACCCTCAGGATATACATTAGATCTATCAGCAAGTTGAACAATTACACCAGTTTCTTTTAGAGGACCCACATTTAGAGATTGATAAACTGAAAGAGGCATAACATTGATTGAAGCACCCAAATCACACATAGCCTTGGCGATTCTAAAATTACCTATCTTATAAGGATAGTGAACATACTTGGATCCTTGCATTTGGGAGGGAGCTTTCTTGAAGTATACAGAAACATTTTCTCTTACATTTATCCTTTCATTCCTTTCAATTTCTTCTTGTTAGTGCACAATTTTTTAAGAAATTTCGCATATCAAGGTACTTGTTTAATAGCATCAAGCAAAGGAATATTTACCTCTATTTTGCGAAAAGTATCAAGAATTTCCCTTTCTTCTTCCTCTTTCTTAGACTTTGCTAATCTAGAAGGAAATGGGGGTTGGTACTATTGTTTTAGATGAAGCTCCTTCTATTTGATTGCCTTGTGGTTTGACCACTTCTTTCTCTATTTCTTCCTCTTCTTTCCTCTCATTTGCCTTCTTAATGGGTTCTTATAATTCCTTGCCACTTCTCGAAGTAATTGCATTAGCACTTTGCTTAGGATTGGTAATAGTTTGAGAAGGCAACTTACCTTGAGATTCTAACTTACTCATAGATGATGCAAGTTAATTCACCTGATTCTCTAAATTTTGAATGCTTTGCTTTGTCTCTTCCTGAAATTGCTTTGTGTTAATTGCAAGTGACATAACAATATCTTCAAGAGACATACCTGAATTTGAAGAAGAAGATTGTGGAGCTGGATTTTATGGCCTTGGATGATACTGTTGGAATTGATGAGTTCTAGGTCCGTAACTAAGATTGGAGTTGTTCTTCTATCTAGGATTGTAAGTATTTGAATAGGGATCATATTTCCTTTGTGGCAACCCTGGAAATCCCCCAATTGCATTGGCATGCTCATGGAAATCCTCTTGAAGTGTAGGGCACATATCTGAAGGATGATAAGGAGCACTAAAAATTCCACAAACTTTCACTTGCTGTTGATTACCTATAACCATTTGTTGGACAAGAGAAGTGAGGTTAGCAATATGATTTTCAAGGTGAGAAGCACTTACCTCATTCACTCTCCTTATTGAATGATCATTCGATGCCTAAAGTGTTGAGAATTTGCAGCCATTAGAGAGATCAAATCCCTAGCTTCTGTAGGATTTTTGTCAACAATTGCCCCTCCACTTGTTGCATCCATCATCTTCCTTTCCATAGGAAGCAAACCTTCATAGAAGTATTGAATTAGGAGTTGCTCGGATATACCATGTTGTGGATAACTATCACACAATTGCTTGAACCTCTCCCAATATTCATGAAGATTCTCAGTATGCTTTTGTTTAATCCCACAAATTTCCCTCCTAATACCAGCAGCTTTTGTAGCAGGGAAAAATTTATCTAAAAACAATCTTACCAGATCATTCCATGTATTTATAGAACCAGGAGGCAAATAGAACAACCAGTCTTTTGCTTTATCCTTCAGAGAAAATGGAAAAGCACGCAGTTTAATTTGCTCTTCAGTGACTGCTTGTGGTCTCATGCCAGAACAAACTACATGGAACTCTTTCAGGTGCTTGTGTGGGTCTTCATTCTCAAAACAATGAAAATTAGGGAGTAGATGAATCAATCCTGACTTTAACTCAAATGGACATTGAGTTCTAGATATTGAATATACAGTGGTTGTTGATTAACATCCTATGCAGCCAATTGTCTTAAAGTTCTATCCGGATTAGCCATCTCTTCCCTTTGTTTAGATTCAGATTCACTGGACAGATCAGTAAATTCTAGTGCTTATGTTAATCTAGGAGATGAAGATGAAGTAGCGTTGTTAGCACGCTGCTTGGCTTGTTTGTGCAATTCCTTAATTGTCTTCTCAATTTCTAGATAGAATTCTAGTTCACCTGAATAAGAAGAATGAGTCATATAAAAGAAAATAGAAACAAATTTGACACTAGTCCCCTAGCAACGACGCCAAAATTTGGTGGGTATCGAATCCAAAAAATTATTAACCTACTCAAAAAGTTTGTAATAAGTGGTAAGCAGGGATCATCTCTACAGGGACTGGAAATAATTTATTTCTATTCAAGAGAAAAGAGAAGAACAAGGGGGCTTTGTAAATCAAAAGATCAATTTTATCTAAAGACTAGAAATGTGATTTTAGTTTTCAATCAATATCAAAAGATTTCCAACCAAGGTATCATACAATTCAACTTATTAGATTGATCATTGATGCAATGATATTCATTTTCATTTCTGAATAAATTGGTTATGGCTATCAACAAGCTCTAACAACCTATCTCTCCTTACTGTGCCATAATCAAGATAAGATCTATGATTATTTCCCTTGCCAATTAGACAACCTTAGATAAGATCTTAGGATTTAATCTATCAATAGCATGAATCAAGAGAGAGACCACCCATTCAGATTAACAGATCAAAAGCTTGAACCATTTAAATCAGATCATATATCACCATAACACAAATCAATTACCTACTTTGTAACCAATTATGTTATTGTCTCACTTACATTAGAACAATCGAACAATTACGGATTCAATGTTCTAATTGACAGATTATCACTTGTTAATTGAACGAATGAGCTCAAATTCAAATCAATCAACAAAACAACAAATGCATGAATAACAGATGATATATGAATATTCAGAAAAGAAGAATAAATAAGATAAACTAATTAGATCTCACAATCTTGACAAGTTGAATCTACAGTAGATCCCTTGGCTAGAATATAGTGTTTAGCCACACATAGTAACAAGAACAATACTCTAAAGTTTTTTTTTTTTTTTAAGTTTTTCTGAATGAATTCCCTCTTCTACAACAAGCCAATTTATGGAAGGCAAACAACAGCTAAAGAATACAACTTTTGGAATTCTCCTCTTTAATTCTGCAAACTGAAACGTCTTGAAGATGAAAAGAAACAATCTTTTGGACTTCCATTCTTAAATTTAGCAACTGGAGACGTTTGGAATGTGTAAGAGGCAACTTTAGGACTTTGGCTGGCTCTTGAGAAAGCATGGTTGTCGGCTTACTTACAAACATGTGGCAGCCTAGAAATGTTGGTCGGTGACTTACTTCTATACATCACCGGCCTAAATATTGGCCGGCCTTAAGCTGCCTTCCTTTGAATTTTTCCGCCTTCCTTGCTTGTTGGCTGGTGTCTTCTTGTTCCTAAGCTGCCAACTTTGATGATAGAACAGCAAGCATCGGTGTTTTCAATTCCAAATTTGCACAGAACATCCTCAAATTACTTGTATCTTGTCCTAAAGTTCGCTCAAGTCCTGAAATGTAACATTAAACACACAAAAGTACCAATTCTAATGGATTTATATAAAATCAATAACTAATTTATCATGTTTTGTTCAATAAAAATTGAGTATATTTTGCTTTAACACTAGGGTGCCATGTTAACATCACCTGTACTCTTAGTCCACTAACCACAAGGAATCACAAGTTGCAACATATTTAACGGTCATGTGTATGTTTAATCTATTTATTAAACTAAACTAGGAAAAACACATCCAACATACATGATATACACATACCCGAATTGGGACTATAAAAAATAAACCTAGGGTCCACAACTATGTCTCTTGATATCAATATATTATCTACTTATTAGCATTCAACTTAGATTAGACTTAACTTCTTATTATGTTTCTTAATACTTATAAAGTTGTTGTTGATGATGAACTATCCTTTCATTATTAATGCAATAATATAATTTATTACTTTGTAATGCACAACTATAATACATAATATATATATATATGGATTATTAAAATTCTATTAAAGCCACTTACAAAATAGACGTCATCGCCTCCAATTTTTTAATTTTAAAATTAGTTCTAATTTATTATAATAAGAATCTAAACCTAATAAAAGTATACGTTTAAGTATATTGAAGATATATCTATTTCGTGTAGTCCACTTATAATTTAAATTTCAAAGACTTTGGTAGGTATAGAAATTCAATTCTTGCGCCATCTTGTCACATACATAAAATATTAAGAGAGAGAGAGAGGGAGGGAGGGAGGGAGGGAGGGAATAAATAATAATAATGATAATAATAATACTTATGAAAAGCCCCTACATAGTTAAACATATATGGGAAAAAAATATTTTTCTTGACTTTTAGCGAGGCGAAAAATTAATAGATTTAGTTTTTGTTGCATCCATTACAATTATTCTGTTCAATATCTAATGTGGGTTATAGAAAATTGCTCTATATTTTCTAAATATTTGGTTTGTACAACTCCAATTTCTATAATGTAACATCATAATAATAATAAAGTTGAAATCTATCTATTACATAAAAAGAATCACTTATTATGGTTTTTTCTTATTTATGCTTTCTTATTAAGTAAAAATTCTAATTGATATAAAATTTTCCCAATAGAAAGAAAGTTAAATAGATAAATAAAGTAGACCATAAAAGTTAGATTAAAAAGAAACAAGGAATATTAAAAACAATACTTTATGTTTGTTGAATCCTTAGATGGATAAGAAAGAAAGAAAGCTCTTGTTTTAGAGATGTATTGTAAACCCCCTAATTTTGCACAACCTGAATATAGTAAATACAAAAAATATGACCTATAATTTTGAAGAACCTTGAGAAAATTCGCAAAGATGACTCCCTATTTTATGCGATTTAAGAATATCAAAGTGCGAATAAATTGATTGTAGTTAGGAGATTAGAACCCTTACCAATAAAATTTCAAGACACAAAATATAACTTCCATAATCTTGAACAATCGATGAACGATAAAAATTGATTGTTATGTAAACCTTAAGATTTTTCTACCTTAAATTTAGTAATTAGAAAATAGATTCTATACATATTAGATAATTGATATAATTGTTATTGAGAAACCTCCAGTATTTTAAACCTTAAAGTAGCACTAAAACATTTACGATAATTGATAATCAAGATAAATAATTTTAGGTAGTAAAAGATAAGATTTTGTAACACAGGTCCATAACTTAATAAACTTATACAGTTAACTGTAGATTTCAAGTGCAAATCAAGATGATTAATTTTTAGGGCCTATTTGTCATAAAGCGATAATTGAAAGATGAAACTATGGGGTTACAACATACGCTATAGAATAAAAAAGATATCAATATATATAAATCTAGACCTTAATTAAAATTTTTTATTTCACCTTAGTTTAGTTAGATAATCCTGAGTCTATAGTGATTAAAACCTTAATTTAGCTTAATCAGCATGTAAACTTTAATCACATAGGGTAAAACTCTAAAAGTACTCAATCGCATAGACTTTAAACTTTAATTTTCAAATCATGAATAATCTAAGATTAATGTAGAGGCCTTAGAAGAATTTTAAAAGTTGTTTTCTCAAAGTAACTTGTACATTAATACGTGTATTACTTAAAATATTATAATATGGCTTAGATATTTACTTTTAGCCAATTAAATAATATCAAAATGTGTCATTTTCACTTCCATCAACTTGAGCCCACTCCTTTTTCTTCCTTTGAACCGTAAACTTCTTCCCATACATGAAGATTATGCCATAAATGCATCCACACACACCTAAGATTTTTATTTAATGCATGCATACACATAAGCTCACATGTATTCACTTATGAACTACAATTTTCTTTCTATTCTCTTTCAACCATAAATTCTTTCAATTGCACAAGACATCTCAATTTGATAAAATATCATATGATAATTCTCGAAGATCCTCTCATTTTTTTAAATTTGAAAGAAATTTATCAATCACTATAATTTCATTTATTTTATCATAAGTTATCTTACTTTATCCTATCTATTGATTTCCAAGATCTTTCTCTTTGAGTTCAATCATTAGAAATTAAAATCCACATAATACATAATAGTGTGTAGGAATTATGAATTAACTCATATGAAGAATTTTTCTCACATATGTTTTATAAACAAGATAGAAAATTTCTTGCCAATAAAAGATACAAAAAAAAGATTATATGTAAAAGTATCATAACTCACTAAATAAAAACACTAGGCCTTAAAACTTAAGAGAGATAAAAGACGATTAATCTTTTGAGTTTATTGGTCGGTGAGAAGAAATTTTAGATAAATCGCTAGAGATAAAATATACAAGATATAACTAAAAACGTATAAAAATCTACAAATCTAGTGTTCAAATAAAAAATTGTGAATACACAGTCGTGGAATTTAAAATTTTCTAAATCTATGAATTATAATATCTTAATTTGACCTATCAATCTTGAAAATCTTAATCGCGTAAGAGAAAGACTTTAAAATAATGAGCTATGTAAGTTTTAGATTTAAAATATTAACTCCACAATTATCTAAGAAAAATATAGGACCCTTAGACATGATTTAGAAGTTATTTTATTAGGATAACTGAATTAATTCTATGCATATGACCTAGTATTCTACGAGATACCCTAGATATTCAGTCTTTCAGATAACTTATTAGAATAAACATGTGATAATTTAGTCTAAGAAGAATTCGTGAACTGGTCACCATGACTAGCAAGCAAGTAGCTCCACTTACTTCTTCAAGAGTTCAAATTGTCAACAAAGTCAAACATGAAAAGGACATCCAGATAAATAAAAGACTCCTGTTTAGCACATGCATTTAATGAGAAAATAGACACAAATCTTTCTTATAGAATTAGCTATTTCTCTCCCTCTTTCACCATGATTCCTCTAGAGAATTAGAGACATGAAACTTAGTCAACAAAAGCAAATCTATTCAACCTCAAATTGCTAAGAATCCAAGCCTACTTGCACAAACACATATCAACTTCAACCAATGATATAATATCAATATCAATCCGACTTGATTTTGACAATTAATAACACTAAGATAGAGAAAACAAAACCTAGCTATAACTTGCCCAAATTGCCATGTAGAACACCTCATAAACCAAATAAACATCAACATCAATACACTTCATTTATAATTCAACTATTAAAGCATATAATGAACAAAAAAAACAAAACAAAACGAAACCCTAAAGTTGCCCCTACTTGCACCGTGATCCACTCTCTACAAGCACCCGAACTGCCTTGATGTTAGAATCAAGCATGCCTAGTCCCTAACTACATCTAATGCCTAAATATTACACATGAGGCTGTCTATAAAAAAAGCTTTCGTGTTGTCTCTTTGTTTAACCTATCTTAGCTACTCAACATGAGTAGATCATCATTCTTTTATATACATAACTAGTACCATTAGATTGTTACTTCAAAAGATTTAAAAAACTTGATTGTTTCAAAAACATAAAAAAAAAAAAAGCTTTACATCATAGATTACAACCCAAAGACTCAGAGACAAGTCTTTAACAAAATATTACATTCATCTATGAAAGTCTTGAGAAAGTCTTTTCTAAAAACAACTTTGCTTGTAGGTAGGGTTCGTAGTTGTCCCATTCATCCATAAATGCTTCCCAATCAGCCCCATATCCTAAATCATCATAGAATTCATCATCAGCAACACCTGTAAAGGCAAATGTGAGCCAAATACATAGTACACAATAACACTAGCGAATACAATGTGACATACGTTCTTAGTCTAATGCAATGCAACAATTATTAAATTAATTATTTATAATTAATTTCAATAATTCAACATTAGAATATTCAAACTTCGAGAAGAATCCTTTAGGGAACTAGAGGTCTTGAGTAATAGTAGCTGCTCAAGATTGAAATAGATAGCTCGAGTGCCTATATCTCCTATAGAAACATCTACAAAGATAATAGTTTCATCTCGAATTCAAAATTGTTTCTCATCTTTACTTAACATAATCCATAATATCACTTAGTTTAATCGATCTCATAAACGTGAATTAAATCATATTATTTCATTTTAAGAATAAGTAAATGTTATACCGATATTGTTACCCATATCAACTACCTGCTGAGCCACTTATAAAGTGTCATTTTATCATTACAAGCGATGGCCTAAGTGCCTAACTACCATGTTAACATCTTCAACAAGGTTGTCGCTCCTTGGACTATATTAAATGGCACTCACACAAACAATTCAAACACTTTTAGTGTAAACCCCGGTATTCTCAGTAGTTAGGAAACCCCGGAGTTGGAAGCGAAACCCTAATCCGATCCAGTTTAGGTCTAGTGAGAGAAGCTTGGGAATCCTAAATCCGGCTTTCCTTCGGTTTCATAATAAAAGAAGTCTTATAAAGTAAATGAACATGAATCATTGTCCTAAAGCATGTTTTATACCTTTGAAAGTTTCAAATTCGGAAATTTTTCAATTCCGGACCTTCCCGAGCTCAATTACGGAAAAGTATGCCCCGGGACCACGAACTCAGAAAAATGTTCCAGAATATTCATTAGAACCGTAATTTTATAAGGGTTCCAAAAATATCAATTTTATAATTTTCCGGCCTATAAAAATTACAATTATAGCCTTTTCCCGTGTTTTCGTTACAACCGGTAAAGTAGATGTCTTGTCTACTATTCACAAGTACAACCTATACTACACACTACCCATACCCTATTCTTACATCCTTACAACTACTCATTTGAATTTTCTTTCCCAAGAATTTTTGTTTCCTATTTAATTATTACATTTATTACATTTTAATTACATAAATTTCAAACACACATACACTTCCCCTCCCCACCCCCCATGGCCGGCGCCCCTCCCCTATTTTTCCCTCTCATTTTGTTTTATTTTACTCAATTTTATTCAACTAAAACCCTAATGCATGTAATATATAAGCTAATGTTCTCTCTCTCTCCTCATTTTAACTTTTACAAAAATTTACAAAGGTTGAAAAATCCTCTCCTCCTCTCCTCTAGCTTGCCGTGACACACACACACACTTGCACATCTCACAAGTTTGTTTCATCTTCTTTTCATCTCTATATCTCCATTAAAGTGATGATTTCAAGCTTTATTCTTCCCAAATCTTGTAATGGAAAAGCTATTCTTGTGTGTTTTTCCATTTAATCCTAATGATCAAATGCTAGGGACATGAAAACACTTGTACAAGAGTAACAAGCCATCACAAGAAGTGGATCTAGAGTTTAAATGATTTTTTGATGAGGTAATGTGATGATCATGCATGTAAAGTAGGAGCATTGAATAGACATTTATGTTCATGCCATGAAACTCATGATTCATGTATTATATTTAGTAGATCTAATGTTTAGCCATTTATATCTTCATCTACCTTTATATCCATATGTTTATTTTGAGTTTCATGCATTAATGATCATAAAAATGTGGCCTTGCCTATGTATAGATAGGTTAAATGGTAGATCTACATGTGTAGAAGACAAGAAACTTGAAAAGAAAAATATTTAGTTAGAAATGTTTAGTTGAAAATTCGGATGAATTTAGAACCCCATTTTAAAGACCACCAAAACCACTTTAAAACTCATATTTTTCATAAAAATTGGAAGGTATATGTAATAGATGCCCTTAAGGAATGATTTTCATAAGTTTAGATGAGTTTAGGCATGAGAAAAAGGTAAAACAAGTAGTGGAGTTAGAATGAAAAATATTGATATATGGATTAATAGTCAAATTCGTATTTTTGGATGATGCCCACATAAACACTTAGTATCCAAGCTTAGATGGCATGTTTTATGAGTCAAATGGAGTCCTTAGGTAATAGATATATTGAAGCTTCAATTTTTGATGCATTAAACAAGTTTTCTCATAAAGAAAATGCAAGAAAATGAAATTTACAAAATTCGGATTTTTATAAGTAGCTTGTTTAAAAACATAATTACCCAATGAAAAATGTGGATTTTTATGCATAAATGAAGGTCATGATTAGTATAGATATTGGGAACTCATTTTTATTTAGATAAAAAGCAAATTTCAAGAAGAAGATCATAAAAATCCTAGGGAATGTAAGATTGGAAATAATAGCTTTTTATAAGTAGTCATTAAGGAATTTCTTAATAATTAGGAGTTCATAAGAGTCCATCATCAAAGATCATCAAAACCATGCATATATTGGGTTCATTACATGATATCATATTAGGAATTCATTCATGTACCATCTATACATGAATCATCAACTAGGAACATTTTCATCAAATGCGAAATAATTTTTCGGAATCGGAGAAGTTACGGAACAGATCTGATCCTACTGTTCCATGACCCTAATGTTTTCAAAACTTGAAAATAATATTAGAATTGAATAGATCTTTCAAAGTAGGTAGAAATCGATATAAAATTTGCGAAATTCCAAGTTAAAATGACCAAGTTATAGCCGTTTTAAGTCGAGCTTCCACAAATAGCGAGAATTCCGATTTCATGTAGCTTAGATGCATAGCTCAAATTAGTTTAGTGATGAGATTTTATTAGGTTATTCTTATTTGGTAGATGATCCCGAGCAAGATGACACTTTACCACCCGATTACTATTACTAAAAGACCGGCGTACCATGGTCGAGTGAGTACTACTTCCACTCTCAATTGTTGCTTGTGATTGTATTGGTAGTGGCATTATTGTTTAGGCAAAGATAAAACTTGATATGCATGATGGGGTATATGGGAATTATATACTTGTCTGCTATTGATATGTGAAGTTGAATTTGAGGAATATCGAAACCGGGTGATAAGCTACTGCTTGCTTACTTAGAAGTTATATTAATTGTCTGCGAATAATTGTTGATCACTTAAAAGAATCGGATTAATCTATTATTGGACCTCAAATATAATTGAATTCATTCATATCACGATGGGGATGGAGCATTGGCATTTGTTGGTTTTTCGTGATCCATAAAACGAATATGTTGGTTAATCATGATCCATAAAACGAGTATGTTGGTTAATCGTGATCCATAAAACTAATTATTATTCAGTTGACCGTGAGCTTAAACAGCGTCGTACTGTAGGATTCGTTAATCTGCTAACCCGGGATGGAGGGCATAAGTCCATCCACATATGATTTCCGGCTGGTCATATATTTGTTGAACTCATTTGTCTGATGCATACCATTTGCTTGATTAATCACTTGTTTGTATGATTTGCCCTAATTGTGATATCGAAGTTGTTACTCACTAAGCTAGTTAGCTTACGCCCCCATAGTTTTTACTTATTGCAGCACGATTTCATTTGGCTTAGACCAAGGCAAGCCACAGCTCAGATACCGGAGATAGGAGTTTCCCATAGAAGTTTACTTCGATTTTGTATAGACTTCCGTTGGAAACTAAAGGACTCTGGATGACTGTAATGGACTTAATATTATTTTGCGGGGGAATGCCCCTTAGATTTTGTAAAGTATATTTATGTGTTTTGGCTTATTATCTATGGCTAATGAATGCCACATTAAACTTCTTAACTCCATTGATTGAGTATTCTATTGTCGTAAAGGGACGCTTTACATCTATACAAGACTCCCGAAGGGCTCAGATAGGGAATTTGAGAGTCTTATATAGTATGTGGCGGGCTGTTACGTTTAGGATACCCTATGGGGCGTGACATTTAGGCTATCTTTATTTATAGTCAATTTTAGATATGCCTATCCTAACAATCAATAGTGAAGTTACTGCTTACCTAAACAAGTTGTTTTATTTGGCACAAGATCAATAGGCAAGTCTAATTAGGTAGGAGAATTTAAAAGAAAACAAAATCAACTCATATAACATTCAAAATCAAATTTAACTAAAAACTAAGTTCTTTATCCAACATAAAACTTATATAAAAAAAAAAACTCACATTAAATCATAACTTTATATACATACACACATCTATATAACACATTCCATTATACTAAATTTTAATTTAATTTTTTTAAAGAGCACGGGTAGGTACATGGTTGTGCTTTCCCCTGTTTCCCTTTATATATGAAACACAATCAAAACAAGTTGTCATGTTCTTTGGCATGTTTCGTTCGAGTATAAAACTTAGAGAGAAACATGGTGTGATACGTTACATAGTTTTCTAGTTGTGTTTCTTTAAAATAAGAATTCCTTAAGAAATTAGAGAGAAACATAGTTGAATATTTGTGACCATGTTCTACTCATGCTATCACACTTTTCCACTTCTTTCAACACATAATGAGAAGCATAACAGAATTGGGGTCACCATGTTGCCCTCATGTTGCTCTTTAAGTAACTTAATTTTTGAACTCAGTAAGATACACGACTAGATACATTACCCCGTGTTTCCCTCGTATACTTCTTAGAAAAATAGAGCATCCTTGTTTTAACACTCAAACATCAAATTCTTACTTCTATCATCTTACATATAATCAACACATACACTTAACAATACCAAACATACATAAACTCCATATTCCTTTCATCAAACAACTCCTACAACTTCATATAAAACATTTGATCACTCATAAATCACTTCAATTCACTTATCTACTGAAAAACACCACAACAACTTCATTCATCTATTCTTATAAGTTTCTAAGGTTCATTTAAGCCTAAGAATCATTTTACTTTATCAAAACTACTTTCAACTTGTTAAGAACTCATTAAAACAAAATTGCATTTTCATGAAGGAAACATATAAGTAAATGACCATATAAACATGTGAAACTTTACCTTATCTAAATTTAGTTTGATGATGAAGTCTTGATAAGAGAGTTTTGGATGGTTTGTTTGTAGAAAAGTCCTAGGAATTGTTGTGTTTTGCTTTGTGAAGTTAAATGGCGGTTTAGGGTCTATTTTGGGCTATGATTTTTGCTAAAAGTATTCTTTGTAATTATCTAATGTCTGCCTTTGAATTTTGTGGCATTAGAAGGCTTTGGAAAGAGACTTAAAACATGGGCATTATTTCAAAACCAAATTAATGAATTTTGAAAAAAAGTGATATAAAGTTTAACCACCCGTCTCTCAAGGTGATTATGAGCAACTCCATTAGTATCTCAGATCTATTCAATAGAATGATCTCTCAATCTATTTAGTTGAAATGAGACATGAATCTAAAAGGTGAACCACGTATTTAAACCCAAAAGTTAAGTTTTAGGGACTAATTACAAATACCCAGTGATAATCATTAAAACATTTTGAAATCACATGAATCAGGTCTTGAATTCACAAACCCTTATTTAAATGTTTATTTCTCCATCGATGCAGACATTAAGCATATATTCTTGAAGAAATAAAATGTAATTTAAGATGAAATTATAAATTAAGCATAGGTCCATGTAGAAAACAAGCATCGAGTTTGTAATGAATTTTATCTAGAATGCTTCAAGACTTCCAAAGCAAAAAGAAACTGCTCTTTTGCCTAAGAATTGTTTCTCTACACTGTTAGAAATTTTGTTACATATGATACATATTATTCTTTTGCATGCCTATGCATGTTTGTTTATAGGCTTAAGACATAGAAATCATAATGATTTTATTCGTTGATGTGGCTGATTCTTTATACAAAATCCATCCTTTAATTCACACGTTCGTGTTTGGATTGCCAGCTCACAAGTGACTTTTTGTGGGGTAGGTCGAACGCTCAAATGTTGCATGGATTTTAGGGCTCAATTTAAGTTGTGGCATTCTATCGAAAAGCTCAAATTTTTGTCTAGATTTAATCGAGGGATAAATCGAGATCATCAAGGGCTCAAAGGTAGCACTCGATCTAAATTGTGCTTTTCCTTTTGAAGGTTTGATTTTTGTAAAGCTTCAATCATGGGGTAAATCTAAGGCTTGACATTGTGGTGCAACAGAAGTTCTCTCATAAAGTCTAAGGCTCGATCATCTCAAAAGGATGTTGAGGATGTAGAGGGCTCGATGTAGGGCGCAACAAACCATTTTGACTTATTTTGCCTTGCTGTTTTGTCCTCGATGGGTCTTTTGTAGGGCTCAATGGTTCAAATCACTTTATTTCTTCTTTTTTTATTCTATGGGTTGAAAAAAAAAAAACATTTGAACATTAAAAGTACCATATTTATAGGAATTTATTTAAAAATATATCATATTAAGCTTAAATTCCTATGAATAGAATATATTAAAATACACTTATCAAATTCCCTTACACTTAAGCCTTTGCTTATCCTCAAGCAAACATCATTTCACAACTAAGTAAGGCTTTTTAAATAGGAAGATAAATCATAAATGGAGATTTGACCGTGCTAATTTAGCTTAAATCACCTTAGTACTTTAAATATTCAATCAATCTCTCTAACTACGCTAAAGTTACTTCTGCTAAAATTACAAAACTTATCCAAGTAGATCAGCCTTTACCCTTATTGTTTAATTAAGAATTATAAAGAAAAAATTACTCAAAAGACCAAACAAAGTTGGAGGAACTCCATCAAATTTATTCCTTATACATATAGGTATATAGTTCCTTAATCATCTGTTCTAAGCATCATAATCAAAGGTGAAGGCATATACATCAATTCATCTCCTGAATTTTCTTCCTTATTTATGCTTTTTATTTTTTTTTATCGATTATTTATGTACTTCAAAGCTATAGAGGGAAAAGTTTTTTCCTTCTTCTTTTCAGTTGTGCTCTAGAGGGATTTTTGTCCTTATCTTTTCGTTTATATATATATATATATATATTCATGGCTCATTTAAAATTGAAAGAGGAGTCAAGAAATTGCTTTTCTAAGAGACGAACCCCTGCTCATTTCAACCCTAAGTGCATGGTTATTTTCTTTTAAATTTTTGTTTTGTTTTGATTAGGTTGAGCACAAGGAAAAATCATCAAGTTATGATCATCATTTGAACCTTCATCGGAGATTACAAAGCTCTCAAAATGACTAATTTGAAAACATATAGATCATTTAAGTTTTTACAAATTAATTGAGTAACCTTACTAAGGACCTTGAGCTAATTCCAGTTGTAAAATTCTAGATTAAATAATAAGTAGAACTGTCACGCCCCGGGGGTACCCTAGTAGTAGTAAACAAGTTACACTTGCACACCATTACTAGATTACCTTCAGAGAATGACAGGTTTTCAAAACAACAGGATCTTTTTAGTTGCTTGGTAAGAAATAACAAATATATGAAAGAAATGACTTAGTGAATAAACATTACAAAACTATTACAAACCATATAGTTCTTTTGTAGTACACAACTAAATAATCTAATCTAATAGTACATAACCATCAACTAAAATAGATCTGCAGACTTCTAGCTTCAAAGCTCTTACCGGAGCCATATTCCTGGATGTCACTAACCAGGGTCGTAAAGTGAACCTGAAAAGACTGTAGGAATATGAGCGAAACCACAGCTCAGTGAATAACAAGACATACCATACATCACACAAGTCATTAACAAATCATATGCAATGCAAGCACTCAACCATATGCACAGATATAAGTTTGGATGATCTAGAATGCAAATAGGAAAAAGATTTACGTCCTCTTTTTAATGGGTTGAAGAACCAAATCTTAAAGACCCACCTGCCCAGGAGAGACTAAGTACACAGGAGCATAAGCAATTTCTCATTTTAAGTTATCACTCTTAAAATGGTTGATTAAACTGACCATCTCCTGCAATTTCCTTAGAAACTCCCTACGTATTAATCATTTCAAAGCGATTTTACGGGCGACGTTCTTCGGTGCCTTTTAGTTCCTTATAGGACCGCCAGACCAAAGAGAACCTTGGAAGACTCACACATTAGATCAACCAAGGGAAAATAAAGATCCGAAATATTAATACATAGCAGGCTGTCACAACCATATATGCAATAATGCAATTTGTGCAATGCATGTTCATATTATTTTGTTAAGTCAAAAAAATCTTAATCATTTTCGAGGTGACCATACATTACACACAATCATCATTATACTACTGCACAACATCAATCATTGCATTATCGTTTGTATAATGATATTTTAACAATCCTACACTCAGATCAAAACATACTTTCAGCAAACATTCATTTGATTATCTTGCATTATATTTTTGACTATTTACAATCACAATCAGTATAATATGATTGAATTACTCACCTGCTCATACTGCCTTAATTGTAGTAATCCACTGGTAGATCCTCTAATGAGTCAAAGTCACCTATTTAAAACAAAGTATTCATCAATACAATCTAGCTAAACTCCTATATGTGCTTTGTGTCATATACTCGATATTTTGGTAATTATTAGTACTTAGTGTCGTCGTGTTTCTCTTATTTTATCTCGCATAATTGTTTTGTTATTTTTAGAAGTCACATTACTCAAGAAATTAGTTTATTTCAATTTCCATTCTTGCCTATTTATCTGTTTAGAACAAATATTTTAACATTTATAATTTTCATTAACACTAAATATTTTCTAGTTCTAGGGTTTAAAAGTTATTAGATGTTAATTCTAAATAGACTTAAATACTTGTATTATAGTGATTATCTAATACATATTTGTATAACATACGTATATATAAACTTAGTAGATGTATATATATATAATATATATAATATTTCGGTTTAGGTCAGAAAAAGCTTTCATTGGAGAAAATTTGGCTGTACGCCGGCTCAAGGCCACCGGCCTTCATCCCCAGGTGCCGGTATAGATTTGTTTTGTAACATATTTCATGTTGAGTGCACCGGCGTTGAAAGCTGTCGGCTTTCAACATACGTCGGCCCTACGCCGTCGGTGTAGATCCCCAGGAAGCCGGCTTACGTTCATGTTTTACGTGAAAATTATTTTACGTAGCCTCTGATCAGGTAAGCCGCCTAAAGCCGTCAGCCTGTAAACCCCCGAATATTTAATAATTCTCAAAAATAATCATAAAAGTTTAATTATCAAAAATTAAATCCTGAAAATCGACTCAAGATAAAAACCAAATTCTAGACCGAGTCAAAACACTGGAAACGAAACAAAAAAAAAAATCGAATCAAGTTAAAACTTAATTTCAAATAAGATCAAAAGCGAGTTTTCAAATCTTGAGAAAACGAGAACCCTTGAATCAAAATATAAAGTCCAATTACTGATATAATCAACGTCCGTACGACGATTAAATAATCTACCCAATTCCTAAAAAGCAAATCGAAACGATAGATCCAAATACCGCTTAACAACGAGATGATAAAATCCTAAATCCTTCAGTAAAATTTTAGAATCACAAAATCCAAATTTTCAACAAAAGTCAAAATGAGTTAACTCATAAACCTAGACTCGGTTAAACGATCCCGAGAACTAAAAAATAATTAAATAATCACGAATAAAATAAGATAAACCATAGACATCGAGCTAGAAATATAAAACGATCAAAACTCAAAAATTATACGATCTTACAAATAACTCAGTAAAATCGGAAATCAAAACGGAATCCTAAAAGTCAACAAGCCTATAATGAACCCTAGTGTTAAGACCGCAATCCCCGTTTTCAAACCCTAGAAAACGAAATTAAGTTAATGGCCTAGAATAGTTCGTAATAACATAGGATACATAAAAATATCAGATTCGCGAATTTCGAGTGTCCTTCGGACTCAAACGGGATCGGTTCTCGAAACACGTGTCTCGGAGCTCGGAATATTAAAAATATTCCGTTTACAATAGACTCGTAAAAATATAAGGATTCCAGAAATATCAGTTTTAGAATTTTTCGGTAGCTAAAAATTACAGATATCACATTATTACGCGTATTTTATTACTACCGGTACTTTAATTGTCTAGTCTACTATTCATAGTACTTTTTCTACTATTCATTACTATTTTACTATCTCTATTTTTTCTTACACCTACATATCTATTTTCTTACTTTTTTCATTTCTAATACAACTTTATTGACATCAACCTTACACATTACTTCTTTATTACACAAACAAATAAAACAAAATCAATTTCTCCCCTTACAAGGAGCAAAACCGGCGCCATTCATCCCCATTTCTCTCATTTATTTTCTTTTTCAATTATTTTATTACATCCAAAATTCACTCCAAAAATTCTATAAATACCCCATTCCTCTTTCATTCTTTCACACAATCTTTACACTACCAAAACTCTCTCAAATTCACTACACAAACTCACTCTACACTACATTTCCTCTACCAAAACTCTCTTTCACCAAATACCCACAAGAATTTCTCTTTAACAATACAACACCATCTCTCCATAACCACATAACCATACATACTACCATCTTCATACCACACAAATACCTTAGTAAAAATTTTCTTTCAACCATTTCTATTCATGTCATGTAACTTAGCATGACTATGGTGTTGTTTTGAAACTCACATGAGTAGTAAAAGCAGCAACATGTTCATGATTTGTTCTTGTACATAAGCTTTCTATTTTATTATGTTTTATTGTTATTAAATGCTTATAATCTAACTTATATTATGTATATACATTATTTAGAGCATATAAGCTCATTTTATTTATTTACTTTCAAGTTATGCAATTTATTTATTTCATATTATTATTAAGTCTTTCTAGTCTTAGACTTGTCCATATCAAGTCAAAACAATCATTTATTTATTTATTTTCTTTAATCTTTCGGGACAGTCCATTCTTAGTCCCGGGATGCCTTGTGAAGCTAAGGCTCCAATACTTGATCGGGATTCCTTGATGAAGCTAAGGTTCCCAATGCTTGATATTTTATTTTCTTGCTCATTATTTATTTCTAGTATTTTCTTATATTCCTATTAATTTATTTGCTCATAACATGCAATTACATAATGTTAAGTTCAACTAGTCTAAAAATAGAATTTTACTTTACTAAATAAACTCAAAGCTAGAATTTCGATCGATGATATTCACAAATCATGAAGTTACTATCAACAACCTAGAAATAGAGTAATGCAAATTTTCACAAGTTTTCTAGATAAATAAAGATAGTTTTACCAAGAAAACATAAGAAACAAATATTTTTTTTATGGTAATATAAGTTTTAAGAAAATAAATCGTCGATATTTAGACTTAAACACTTTTCTAAGCTAAGAAAGAAACTAGTTTTCAAAGTTAATATAAAAATCAACTCATAAAGTTATGAACCCACTTAGAAAAAGTAATGATTTTAATTTCTAAAAAAGAAGAACTTATTTTCAAAAGAATATAAATAAAGTAAGATTAACAATAACGGATTATATCAATAAAGATGATTCTTTTCAAAAAAAATAAAAAGTTTAGAAACAAAGCTTATGAATATAAAAGACAAGACTCATTTTCTTAAACTACATCTTAAAAACAAAATTATGAAAAAGGTTTCATCAACTTAATATAATTGTGATAAATTTGATTTTAAAGTAAAACTTATGGAAAGCTAAGGTTACAAGAAAATTTATTTCTCTTGGAAAAAAAAGAAGAAAATAAAATAAAGAATAACTCATTTAAAACAACATAGGAAAATGTAAAGTTTCTTTAAAATACTTAAAAAGAAATTTTCAAAGTTAAAGTTTAAATGAATTTATTGTTGAGATACTACCATTAGGATTTTTGCATATAAAGTAAGCTTACCTATATATTCGAAGTAAACAACTATATATTTATACACATATATTATACAAAAGATTTTCTTTTCACAATGGAGTAGTTAGAAAACGATTTGTAAAAGCTTGACAATTTTCGTTTTAAAATTTGTACCCAACGTTTTCGGAACCCAAATGACCATATGATAAAGATAACCTTAGAAATGGATAGATCTTTTCGAATAGGTAGAAAACGGTATATTAAGCGAAATTCCGAGTTAAAATGAGCAAGTTATGGCCATTTTAAGTTGGAATTTCTTCTTATACGATTTTACCGCGATTTAAGAAAAGTCTAGAAAATCCAAGAGCAGAAATTTCATGAAGGACTTACCCGGGTATTTCTTTTGTCAGTATGAAAGATACAGATTACCCTACCTGAGGATTACTACGACTAAGAAGATCGCAAATAGACGAGTGAGTTATTCCTCCTAATTTCATTACCTTGCTTGTGCTTGTAAAGTAGTAGCATTAGTATACTAAGAAAAGATAAAACTGGATGTGTTTGGGGAATATCGGGATTATGTGCATATATGTGAGTCTATGTTTATGCGTGTAATGGGAATTAAGAATATCGCAACTTCAAACTGCATTTTTAAATAATTTTGTTTACTTACTTGTAGATTGTTTATTTTGCTAAATTGACTAATCGCCCCTAATAAACCTTAATAAGGTTTGGCCTAAGAACAATAAAACGTTCACGCATAGCATCCATCGAGTCACATCTATTTCGGAAGGCTGCTACTCCTACGCGTAGAGTTGGATTGGCTATGATCGTGCGGTGCCACGGGCCATGTTCCTTCCGGAGAATCCAAATCGCTCGGGAAAGCGACTCTAGGTTCGGAGTCGAGCCAATCGAACCTATGGTGAGGACCTATGGGACTAGTAGTAGAAGGTCGAGGACCTTCAACCCCCGATTCCCTAACCTTTGATACGGAGGGGTAAATCCATTCTATATATGGTTTTCGGATGACTATATATATTCGCATAATCATGTGATTGTTGCATTATATGCATAGCATATATGATTAAATAAATAAACTTATTTGAAAATGTAGTACGAATGAAAAGGAATATCTCACTAAGATAGTTGTAGCTTATACCCCTATAGATTTGTTGAAATAGGTATACTAGTGGCTTAAATTCAGGATCATGACATTGAGGAAGTCATGGATGATGGATAAGCTTCTACTGAAGAAATGGATCATAAGATGAAGTAATGTTGTAAGGATCTTTATATGAAATGACCTATATGATAAGTGATGTATATTTATTTGAAGTAGGATATGCCCTAAGAATTGAAATGCAATATGCATGTTTTATGTTAAGTATTCTCTTTGCCTTGTTACTTACTTACTATTAATATAAATTGCGCTACTTCGATGCTTCCCCTTAGTTGTGATGTACGCCTTGTACATAATATGGAATCCTTTGCGTGACTAAGATAGTCATTCCTAGGCTTTAGTATTGTGTACGGCGGACTGCCACGTTTAGGGTACCCCTCGGGGGGTAACAGGCCTATCCTTGTAAGCCGCCGGCGTTCAGCGTTTACACTGCCAGCCTTGAGGCAGTGTTTTACTGTTCATCATCTTCCTCCTTGGTTCAATTCTTTTTCTTTGATTTTCACACGTTAAAAACTTACTTAAACTACTTCTAAGTGTTTATATATCATATATAAGGATATAAAACAACTTTCAACACGTTTAAAAACATGTATACATAGATTTCGATTCTTGGAACATAAAGCTAAGGTTTTGGATTATTACCTTGTTGGAGCTTGTTCGATGCAATCTGAAGCTCGTGTTTGTGTTTATTAAGTTCCTAAGATGATTAGAAGTTAGTTACAAAGCTTAGATTTGGACAAAAATAACTCGAGTTACCTCAACTTACCTTTGAGTTCGTATTCAAGGGTTTTTGGCTTTGTTTTTCCTTTGATCCGAGTTTAGGTATTATGATCTGTTCGTTCTTTGTTTCCAGTTCGTTTTGGTTGATGTTTGGGAGTATTTTCAGATTGAAGATGTTGAGGAATTATGGAGTTTGTTTGTGCCTTCATTAATGCATTTGTTTACATATATATAGAAGAAAAAGAGAAGGCGAACCCACGGCTGTTTCTCCTTCGTTTTCCTCTGATTTTTTATCTTCTTAAATCCTTGCAATTAATGTGGACTTGAGCTGGCATCATTCCATTGGTTATTAGGTTACTTGGGTTGAAGTATTTGGTGAATTATTGAACACATTTCGGCGCCTATTTTTTTCCTCCACAATTGCACCAAATGCAGCAGCCCAAAATATATATATATATATATATATTAGTTTATTTATTTAGTTAATTTTAAGATCATTTAACAAGTTATGCGGGTATAAATTAGCTAGTATTTGGAAGTTTTTGTACAAAAATATGTGTATAAATTTATACAAAACACTTAGATTTTCAAATAATACAAATTTAGGTTATATATACATAGTTAATTATTCATATAATTTTATCTCCCGCGATTTGGATTTCTTAAGCTCATTAGGTCAATTTTTGTTTCCGGCTCCGATAGCTTAAGAAAACTCGGTTTAGAACAATAGCGTGATCCAATTATTTGTTTTAAGTTTAGATTTTGATTTATTTGACAGTTTATATTTTCGTTGTGTATTTAAAAATCCTAACGGTTTATTTTTGGATCATCATTTTCTGTTTATAAGCGTAAATAGTCGTTTATGTAATATTGGACTTAATACAAAAATTAAACTATATATATATCTCTAGTTTTGATACTGAACATAAATTATTAATAGTAGCTTTTAATTTTAACTAGAAATCTTGAATTTAGAGTTTAAGTCTAAATATAAACTCATTACTACTCGTTATTCTAATCTCGAATCATTATCGAGATAAAAAATAATCATTTGATCTCTATATTCATGTTTTCTATTTAAATCTATTTGTATACTAGGTTTCGGGTCTAGATTTTAGATCATATCTTAAATTAATTATTCAAGATACAAAATCTCATTTTTGGTATTAACTAGGGTTAAAGAATTTCTTTATTCGGTTCCTAAATCTTTCATTTATCCAAAATATAAATATTATTCTATTATTATACTTCAATAAGAATCTAAATCTATTATCTAGTTTATACAATCTATTATAAAGTCGGGTACTAATGTGAAAAATTCCTGGGGTTTACATTCTCCCCCCTTAAAATAAGCTTTTTCCTCAAAGCTTGAATGCGTACCTAAGTTTCTCAAACAAATGTGGATAGCTTTTCTTGATCTCCTCTTCTAATTCCCACGTAATCTCTTCTGTTTGTGGATCCCATAATACTTTAACATAGTAGATTTCTTTATTCCTGAGAACTTGCACTTTTCCGTCCAATATCTTAACTAGATGCTTTTCATAAGTCAAATTCTCCTTCAAATCAATTGGTTCTAATTCCACTATCTTATCTGGATCCGGTACATACTTTCTTAGAACTGATACATGGAAAACATTATGTATACCAGACAAATTAGGTGGCAATGTAAGACAGTATGCCAAATTCCCAACTCGTTCTAATAGCTCAAATGGTCCAATATATCTAGGACTCAACTTGCTTTTTGTTTGTCTACCATGAAGACTTTTGATTGGACTTATCTTTAAGTATACATGTTCTCCTTCATTAAATTCCAATTCTCTTCTTTTCAAATCCGCCCAGCTCTTTTGTCTATCTTGTGCTGCTTTCATTCTTTGCTTTATCACTGAAATCTTTTCAATAGTTTCCTTAACCAATTCAGGTCCAACCAATACTTTCTCCAAGTTATCCCAGAACAATGGTAACCGATACTTCCTATGATATAAAGCTTCATAAGGTGGCATTCCTATGCTTGAATGGTAGCTGTTATTGTACACAAATTCCACTAATGGTAAATGTTGGTCCCAATTTCCTTTGAATTCCATAATACATGCTCTCAACATATCCTCCAATGTCTGAATAGTTCTTTCGGTTTGTCCATCAATTTGAGGATGATAAGCTGTACTGAAATTCAACCGGGTTCCTAAAGCTTTTTGTAATCCTTGCCAAAATTTGGATACAAACCGTGGATCTCTATCTGATACTATACCAGCAGGTACACCATGCAATCTCACAATCTCCTTCAAATATATTCATGCCAATTTCTCCAATGGATATGTCATGTTAATTGGCAAGAAATGAGCTGATTTAGTGAGTCTATCCACAATAACCCAAACAGCATCATGACCTGCATTTGTTTTAGGTAATGAGCATACGAAATCCATCGAAATTTGATCCCACTTCCACTCGGGTATTAGCAATGGTTTCAACAATCCTCCTGATTTTTGATGTTCAGCTTTGATCCTTTGACATACATCACATTTAGCAACAAATTCTGCAATATCCTTCTTCATTCCATTCCACCAATACGCACTTTTCAGCTCTTGATATGTTTTTGTTTCTCCTGATGTATAGAATATCCAGAATAATGTGCTTCATGCATTAATTCCTTCCTCAAGTTTTTCATCATGTGGCACACACGACTTTTATTCATTCTTAATACCTCTTCTTCATCCACATCCACAAGGAAATCCTTGTACTTTCCTGGGATATTCCTGTTTAATCTCTTGAATTTCAATATCTTCTTTCTGGGCTTCTTAATTCTTTGAAGCAAAGTAGGTTCCAAAATTAGATTTCCTAACTCAGCTTCCAAACCTTGTATTGAAATTCCAAGTTTAATCTCTCAAATTCCTTGATAAGTTCTTTTTGTTCCGTTAGTATTGAAGCCACTTCTCCATAACTTTTCCGGCTCAATGCATCCGCACACAGCATTCACTTTACCCGGATGGTAATTAATGGTAAGATCATAATCTTTAATTAATTCCAACCATCGCCTTTGTCTCATGTTCAACTCTTTTTGTGTAAATATATACTTCAAACTCTTGTGATCCGTATATATTTCACATTTCTGCCCATACAAATAGTGACGCCAAATCTTGAGTGCAAAAACAATAGCAGCTAATTCTAGATCATGAGTGGGGTAATTCATCTCATGTGGTTTCAATTGTCTAGAAGCATATGCTATTACTTTTCCATTTGCATTAACACACATCCCAATCCATTTCTAGATGCATCACTATAGACAGTATATAAATCCTTGTCATTGGGCAAACCAAGATTGGTGCTGATATTAACCTTTTCTTCAATCTTGGAAACTTTGTTCACGTTGATCATTCCACTCGAATTTCTCATTCTTTCGAGTCAATTGAGTCAAAGGTCGTGCAATCTTTGAGAAATCCTTCACAAATTTCCGATAATATCCTGCCAATCCCAAGAAACTCCTAACTTCAGTAACAGTTTCAGGTCTTTTCCATTCCACAATAGCTTTAACTTTTGCAGGATCAACTGATATCCTTCTCCAGAAACAATATGTCCAAGAAATATACTTTAAGCCAAAATTCACACTTAGACAATTTGGCATACAACTTATTGTCTCTCAATATCTGTAAACACTTCTCAAATTCTCATCATGTTGTTCTTCATTAGACGAATATACAAGTATATCATCTATGAAAACAATCACACAATATCCAGCAAAGGTCTAAAGATACGATTCATCAGATCCATAAAAACTGCAGGTGCATTGGTTAATCCAAATGGCATGACCAAAAATTCATAATGACCATACCTAGTTCGGAATGCAGTCTTTGGTACATCTTCTGCTTTGATTCGGATTTGATGATATCCTGACTTTAAATCAATTCGGGAAAATACCTTTGCTCCTCTCAATTGATCAAAAAGATCATCAATCTGGGTAAAGGATATTTGTTCTTGATAGTTACTCTGTTCAATTCCCTATAATCAATACAGAGTCTCATTGATCCATCTTTCTTTTTCACAAACAGCACTGGTGCTCCCCAAGGTGAAACACTAGGTCTGATAAATCCTTTATCCAACAATTCTTGTAACTGCACCTTTAATTCTTTCAATTCCACAGGTGCCATACGATACGGAGCTTTTGATACTGGTTCGGTTCCAGGTATCAAATCAATTGAGAATTCCACTTCTCTGTGTGGGGGTAATCCCGGTAATTCTGGAAATACATCTGAGTATTCACATACGTTCGAATGGTATGAATATCCAATTCCTTGGATTCACCTTCAGTTGCTCCAAGAATACAACCGTTCATCTCCATATCTTCTTCATTTTCCACTTCAATTGCTGTTATCCTATTTGACTTCTTTGAGTATCTCACCTCTATACTCTTTCTTTCTCCTTGATTATTGACAAAAGATACTATTTTGAGATGGCAATTAACTTTTGCTTTTACAGCAGTTAACCAAACCATACCCAAAATAATATCATATTTTTGCATCTCTATCAGAATTAAATCAGAATTGATTCTGATCTCCAATCTTTAGTGGACAACTCTTGATCATCTCCCGTGTCACCACTAAATCTCCAGTTGGCGTAGTAACTCTCAATTCTTTACTCATGCTCAATTGATTCTTATACGCCTTGCTAATCCAGTATTTATGAAAGAATGCGTTGCTCCTGTCAAACAAAGCATACGCAGTCTGATCCCCTACTTGAATGATCCTAAGTATCAATTATTAAGTTCATGTTATTTTCAACTTATAAAGACTTCTATTGCTCATCTACTTGTGATTGTGTCTAATAACTTTAAGTAAACAAATATATAATTACATACCTGCAATGAGTCCATATTCTTCAGGATCAACTTCCTCCCAAATATTTTCTTCATCTCCTTCCTCTATCTCCACATTCTCTACAGGACTTCCATACATAGCAAAAACTCTGGCCGTCGCATTGGCTTTGTTAGCATTCCATTTTTCGATCCTGAGGCTCCAATCACTCCTTTAGATTGTGAAGATCCAGCTACTGCACTTGCTTTCTGTGGACAATTGGGTGCTATGTGCCCAACTTTATTGCATATGAAGCAAGTTGCAGTTTTTCTTTTTGGACAATCGTTTATCATATGCCCACTTTCCCCACAATAATAACATTTGTTCTGTAATTGTGGACAATGCCTTGGGTAATGAGAACCTTTACATTTCCAACAAGTAACATTATTCTTCCCATTACTCCTCCTTTGTTCACATTGAAAGGTTTGAAGAATTTAACCTTCTTAGGCACAGAACTTGCCATAGAACCATCATACATTCTTTCCCGAACATAGTTCCCTTCTTCTTATACCTCTCAAGTTCATACTTCCTTGCACGTTCAATGATACGAGCTTTTTCCAACATAGCTGCAAAGTTATCAACTCAAATTCAGCAAGTCTTCTTTGGAAATGAGGTTAATCCAGCCATGAAAGTCTGTCTCTTAAGCTCATCACTGTCCCGATAAGCATCTGGAGCAAATTGTAACAACCGATTAAACTCATGTTCATATTCATCAATGGTCTTAGCTCCTTGGGTCAAATTCATCAGGTCAGTGCTATATTTTGCTTTTAGACTGCTTGGAAAATATTCCTTCAAAAATTCTCGTCTGAATACTTCCCAAGTAATTGGTTGGACAAACTTCTTTGTTTCGAATTCCACCATATCCTTGCTCTTAACCTTAATAAATAAGTCCCATAGGATACTTTCAAAGCTTCAGGTACTTGGAAAACATCAAGGGATCGCTCAATCTGAGCTAGCCAGTCTTCAGCTTCCCTGGCTTTCCCGTATTCCCTCAAAATATCTGTTGCACTTAATGAATTCCGGCAACAAATTCCTCTGAGGACGTAAAGGTGGTGGTGGGCAATTCTGTTCATATCGAGGGGTCCTTGTACCTCACAGCAGACTCATTTGGATTCACTGGTCCATTTTCCTGAAATTGAACCGGTGGAGTATGCCTTTCATTCCTTCTAGGATTTGGTGGAGTCATTGCTGGTGCCCAACAGGTGGTGCTACATTTGTGGCTTGCATATTTTGCAAAGCTTGCAAAATCAAAACATTTTGTTGTTGAAGACTTTGTAAAACATCCTCAATTCGGTTTTGGGGTGTTGCAGGAGCATCTATTGGTGGATCTCCAGAAATTCTGGCATTTCTACTTTTATTTCTTCCTCTTGGCATTCTATTAACATATTACTTAAGTCAGATCATAACTCGTCTTTATCAAAAGTCATCAAGTCATTCATATATATATATGCAACACATATATATACATAACCAAAATACATCAAAGCTTTTCATGGTTAGTGCATTATGTACATATCCAAAAATTGCACTACCCTAACTTAGCTTCCTATCATAGTCATCAAAAGATACATATATAAGTCATCAAAAGTCTACTAATATCGTCCTGTCATGTCATCATAACAGATAATACACATCATCATATAATACTAAAATCAAACTCAGGGACTGGGATGAAGACGACCCTTGCCCTTCTCCTGAGGGCCTAATCGAGGGTAATCATCCTCTCCCTCAGAACTACTATCATCAATCTCATATCATCACACCTCGTCTCCTGGAGGTGCTAGAGTCAGGGCCGTGTCCATCACCCTAATGCCTCTGGGTGCTGGCCTCCTCTCACCCTCAACTCTAGATGGAATATCACTCTCATCCATCCTCCGTGCTGATCCAATCCATCTGGCATAATTATAATCTGAGACATACTTCTCGCCTCAATTCTTCTTTTCTTACCTTCTCTCATCCAACAGCTCTGTGGTATACTCCTCATGTGGACAGTAGTCTGAACTGTCTCCTGTACTACTCGATCCTGTACAAGCAGGACGCTGGAACTCACCTGCTATCTCAGGGATAATAGGCGGTTTCCTCTCATCAACATGCGTCTAGAGTGACTGCACTACTGAGTCGTGCAAGCATCAAATCATCATCATAGGCCGCATCACCTCTGACCCGGGCATGATCCTGCCTAACATCATGAGCATAGACTGCTCCTCTGCCAATATCTACCCAGACTCTAAAATCTGGGAGCTCTGGTCTCTCTGATCTGGATGAGACTATAAATGCTATGTTGTCAATCTCCAGACCACCTCCTTTCTGCACTATCAGCCTCTCAAATCTGTAGAGCGTCTCTATAGCTGATCCATTATCTGGAAAAGCCCGCTCCATCAAGAATAACCAGCCTTTAAACAAAGGCAATAATCCTCGCTTCCAGGTGCTGAGGATCTCATCCAAAGTCTTAGTAATCCCGCTCAAATACAAGTCCTCTACCAGAACTCGTAGTCTGCGCCTGTAATCTGTCAAAGTCTCCTCCTCTTGCATACTAAAGATCTCCCATCTAATGTGACACGTAGCAGGATTAGTCTGCACACACAATAAAATTTGCATGATTAATAATAATCACACATACTTTATTCCTAGTTGTGCAGTATAATTCTACCCATGACTACCCAACTACTACTAATGAGTGCTAACTAAATCTAATTACTACATTCACTAAATGCAATTCTTTCACATATTTATCTTTCTTATTCTAGCAACCATGCTCTGATACCAACTTAATTCTGTCACGCCCCGAGGGTACCCTAGTAGTAGTAAACAAGTTACACTTGAATACCATCACTAGATTACCTTCAGAGAATGACAGGTTTTCAAAACAACAGGATCTTTTAGTTGCTTGATAAGAAATAACAAATATATGAAGAAAACTTAGTGAATAAACATTACAAACTATTACAAACCATATAGTTCTTTGTAGTACACAACTAAATAATCTAATCTAATAGTACATAACCATCAAACTAAAATAGATATGTAGACTTCTAGCTTCAAAGCTCTTACCGGAGCCATATTCCTGGATGTAACTAACCAGGGTCGTAAAGTGAACCTGAAAAGACTGTAGGAGTATGAGCGAAACCACAGCTCAGTGAATAACCAGACATACCATACATCACACAAGTCATTAACAAATCATATGCAATGCAAGCACTCAACCATATGCACAGATACAAGTTTGGATGATCTAGAATCCAAACAGGAAAAAGATTTACGCCCTCTTTTTAATGGGTTGAAGAACCAAATCTTAATGACCCACCTGCCCAGGAGAGACTAAGTACACAGGAGCATCAGCAATTTCTCATTTTAAGTTATCACTCTTAATATAGTTGATTAAACTGACATCTCCTGCAATTCCTTAGAAACTCCCTAAGTATTAATCATTTCAAAGCGATTCTACGGCGACGTTCTTCGGTGCCTTTTAGTTCCTCATAGGACCGCCAGACCAAAGAGAACCTTGGAAGACTCACACATTAGATCAACCAAGCGAAAACAGAGATCCGAAATATTAATACGTAGCAGGCTGTCACAACCATATATGCAATAATGCAATTTGCAATGCATGTTCATATTATTTTGTTAAGTCAAAATCTTAATCAATTTCGAGGTGACCATACATTACACACAATCATCATTATACTACTGCACAACATCAATCATTGCATTATCGTTTGTATAAAGATATTTTAACAATCCTACACTCAGATCAAAACATACTTTCATTTGATTATCTTGCATTATATTTTTGACTATTTACAATCACAATCAGTATAATATGACTGAATTACTCACCTGCTCATACTGCCTCAATCGTAGTAATCTACTGGTAGATCCTCTAATGAGTCAAAGTCACCTATTTAAAACAAAGTATTTGTCAATACAATCTAGCTAAACTCCTATATGTGCTTCGTGTCCTATACTCGATATTTTGGTAATTATTAGTACTTAGTGTCGTCGTGTTTCTCTTATTTTATCTCGTATAATTGTTTTGTTATTTTTAGAAGTTACATTACTCAAGAAATTAGTTTATTTCAATTTCCATTCTTGCCTATTTTATCTGTTTAGAACAAATATTTTAACTATTTATAATTTTCATTAACACTAAATATTTTTCTTAGTTCTAGGGTTTTAAAAGTTATTAGATGTTAATTCTAAATAGACTTAAATACTTGTATTATAGTCATTATCTAATACATATTTGTATAACATACATATATATATACTTAGTAGATGTATTATATATATATATATATAATATTTCGGTTTAGGTCAGAAAAAGCTTTCGTTGGAGAAAATTTGGCTGTACACCAGCTCAAGGCCGCCGGCCTTCATCCCCAGGTGCCGGTGTAGATTTGTTTTGTAACTTATTTCATGTTGAGTGCACCAGCGTTGAAAGCTGTCGGCTTTCAACATACGCCGACCCTACGCCGTCGGCATAGATCCCTAAGAAGCCGACTTACGTTCATGTTTTACGTGAAAATTATTTTACGTAGCCTCTGATCAGTGTAAGCAGCCTATAAGCCGCCGGCCTATCCTCGTAAGCCGCCGGCGTTCAGCGTTTACACTGCCGGCCTTGAGGCAGTGTTTTACTGTTCATCATCTTCCTCCTCGGTTCAATTCTTTTTCTTTGATTTTCACACGTTAAAAACTTACTTAAACTACTTCTAAGTGTTTATATATCATATATAAGGATATAAAACAACTTTCAACATGTTTAAAAACATGTATACATAGATTTCGATTCTTGGAACATAAAGCTAGGGTTTTGGATTATTACCTTGTTGGAGCTTGTTTGATGCAATCCGAAGCTCGTGTTTGTGTATTATAAGTTCCTAAGATGATTAGAAGTCAATTACAAAGCTTAGATTTGGACAAAAATAACTCGAGTTACCTCAACTTACCTTTGAGTTTGTATTTAAGGGTTTTTGGCTTTGTTTTTCCTTTGATCCGAGTTTAGGTGTTATGGTCTGTTCGTTCTTTGTTTCCAGTTTGTTTTGGTTGATGTTTGGGAGTATTTTCGGACTAAAGATGTTGAGGAATTATGGAGTTTGTTTGTGCCTTCATTAATGCATTTGTTTACATATCTATAGAAGAAAAAGAGAAGGTGAAGCTGTGGCTGTTTCTCCTTCGTTTTCCTCCGATTTTTGATCTTCTTAACTTTTGTTTTCCTCGTAATTAATGTGGACTTGAGCTGGCATCATTCCATTGGTTATTAGGTTACTTGGGTTGAAGTATTTAGTGAATTATTGAACACATTCCAGTACCTCTTTTTTTCCTCTACAATTGCACCGAATGCAGCAGCCCAAAAAATATATATATATATATTAGTTTATTTATTTAGTTTAATTTTAAGATCATTTAACAAGTTATACGGGTATAAATTAGCTAGTATTTGGAATTTTTGTACAAAAATATGTGTATAAATTTAACAAAACACTTAGATTTTCAAATAATACAAATTTAGGTTATATATATACGTAGTTAGTTATTCGTATAATTTTATCTCCTGCGATTTGGATTTCTTAAGCTCATTAGGTCAATTTTTGTTTCTGGCTCCGATCGCTTAAGAAAACTCGGTTTAAACAATAGCATGATCCGATTATTGTTTGAAGTTTAGATTTTGATTTATTTGACAAATTATATTTTCGTTGTGTATTTAAAAATCCTAAGGTTTATTTTTGGATCATCGTTTCTCTTTATAAGCGTAAATTGTCGTTTATGTAATATTAGACTTAATATAAAAATTAAACTATATATATCTCTAGTTTTGATACTGAACATAAAATTATTAATAGTAGCTTTTAATTTTAACTAGAAATCTTGAATTTAGAGTTTAAGTCTAAATATAAATTCATTACTACTCGTTATTCTAATCTTGAATCATTATCGAGATCAAAAACAATCATTTGATCTCTATATTCATGTTTTCTATTTAAATCTATTTGTATACTAGGTTTCGGGTCTAGATTTTAGATCATATCTTGAATTAGTTATTCAAGATACAAAATCTCATTTTTGGTATTAACTAGGGTTAAAGAATTTTTTTATTCGGTTCCTAAATCTTTCATTTATCCAAAATCTAAATATTATTCTATTATTATACTTCAATCAGAATCTAAATCTATTATCTAGTTTATACAATCTATTATAAAGTCGGGTACTAATGTGAAAAATTCTCGGGGTTTACAAGAACTACTCCACATAGATATCTGTTAAGTGATTTACACATAATAAAATTAACTCAATCGTATGATGATGTTCATTAATCTACTCTATTGAGCTGATTGGTGATTTTATTTCAAATTTTGAAAAATTTTGTCCAAATTTTAACCATTTCATTAATTTCCTATAATTTATGAGAGAAAATGATCATTCAAAGTTCAGATACTCTATTCTTTATTAAAAATTTATTTCGCACAACCCAAAAATCTTTCTAATTTTCCTTCCCCTACACTTAACGTGAACATTTTCCTCAATGTTTTAAAAGCATGGTAAAATAAAAAGTGATAATCAACAAGATAATTGCAGAGCAAGATTTAAAAATTAGAAGTTTTGAGAAAACTTCTCTGTTATGGTTAAGGGTTAAGTTTTTATGTAGCCGTTGCTTGATTGCTTTCTTGATTCTGTTTTAAAATTAAGGCATAACATGGTAAAACATTAGTAAAACCAATGGCTCAATTAGAGCCATGATTGAATTATGGAAAAAAACTTTCTAAGTTAACCAGTTTGGTATACTAAAGCTAAATTTGTCTAGCTAGAAAAGAATCTTGCATAAAAAGCAATTATTTTGCCACAAAGAACAACATTTTATTTATCATAAAACAAAGAATAAAGAATATAAATAATGTAAACAATTAAGAAATGTCTTGTAGTATGCATACAAAATAAATAACAGAAATTGAATAAAGGAGTTAGAGGGCTTAATGATTGTCTCCTAGCAAGTATCTCCAACTTCTGCTAAACTCATTTCCTCTACCCCTTCTATCTCTATAAGCTACTATTCTTCCTCCACCCTTGCTTCTTTCAAATCTTTCTGATTGACTTCTTCCATAGTGCCACTACTTCTATTATCATCAACATCTCTAGGTGGCCTTCTTCCACTTCTTCTACGAGGATTTTATTTACGAAGGGGTGTTTGTATTTAGGTTATTATAATTGTATGCTTCTTTGTTTGTTCTTTGATGTGTATACCACCCATTGGTATGCTTGGTGTTGTTTTTGTTTTATCCCTTCTCTTAGGAGCTTCCTTAGATGTATTGGCTCTGTAAACCCTGGTTTTCCTGGTAGTCAAGTAAACTTCGGAAACCAGAAAACAAAACCCTAAACGGTCTAGTTTAAGCTTTATGAGAGAAACTTAGAAACCCTAGATCCGGCTTTCCTTCGGTTTCATATCAAACAACTTTTATAAAATAATTTAATGTGAAATATTGTTTTGAATTATATTTTAAACCATAAAAAGTTTTGATTTTGAAAAATTTTCTACTCCGAGCCTTCCTGAGCTCCATTACGGAAAAGCGAGCCCCGGAATTAGAAACTCAGAAAAATATTCCGAAATACTCCTTAAAACTGAAATTTTATAAAGATTTCAAAAATATAATTTTTAAATTTTTCGGGTTATAAAAATTATAGTTATAGCCTTTTTCTCGTATTTTTCTTTACTACCGATAAAGTAGATGTCTTATCTACTATTTACCACTATTCACAAGTACAACCTACAATACACACAACCCATACCCTAGTCTTACATCCTTACAAACACTCGATTACATTTTCTTTTCCAATAAAAAATTTATCTCTTAACAAATTATTACATTTAATACTTTTTATTACATAAATTATAAAACAAGATTTATTTTAACTCACACCTCTCATGTGTGGCCGCGCACCCAACCCCTCCCCCTCCCCCACCCACACACCCCCCCCCCCCCCCCCCCCCCCCCCCGCGACTCTTATTTTACCCTCAATTTGTTTTATTTTATCTTTTTATAATACAAACAAGCCCTAATTTACTTCATATATATACTCATTTACTCTCTCTCTCCCCTCATTTCTAATCTTTCAAATTTTCACACAAAGTAAAATCCTCTCTATTCTTTCCCTTTGTGCCGTGACCACCACCACCCTGCACACATACATCAAGTTCATTTCTTCTTCATTTATTCACCAATCCATCTTTAGGTGATGATTCTTAAACTTTCTTACTACTTAATCTTGTAATGGCAAGATTATTCATGTGTATTTTTTGTAAGCCCCAGAAAATTTCAGTATAAATTCCAAAACGAACTTCAAAAATAAACTCCAAAAATGACTCCAAATTAAAACTGAATTCCAATTAGCCTTAAATCACGAACGAACCTAGAAATTTCTTAATCTTGAAAAAATGAAAATCCTTAAAAATAAAATAAGAACTCAACGGTCTTCAAATTCAAAACCACTACGTACGATAAATTCCATATTTAACTTTGAATTGTAAAATCGGGTAATATATAATTCAAAAACAAATTATTAAAAAGTAAAGAACGATAAACCTTCAGAAATAAAACTCAATTCAAGGGTTCCAAAAACGTTGAGAGATATTAAATACTTATAAAAATAAAATTTAAAATAAATTTCTTAAATTAAATATATTGTATAAACATAAAACATCAGTTTCCAAATTGGCAAAGGTCTAAACCAGAAAGTCTAGAAAACTTAAGTAAGCAAATTCCCAAGAAACCATAATAGTCTAGATCCAGCAATTTCGTATTCCTAAACCAAGGAGTCAGAATAAGAGTAAAAGGTGTAGTTGGTTCGTATTAATACTAGGATGCTTTAAAAGATGAGATTAGTGAATTTTCGATCTATTTCGAACCCAATCGGATACAGACTTTGAAAAGCGTGTCTCAGGGCTCAAAATATTAAATATATGATATTAGTACTGTTATACTCGTATTTTTATAAGGATTTTTAAAATATCAGTATTATAATTTTTTGATAACTAAAATTATCAAATTTTGCGATTTTATTTGTATTTCATTACTATCGAAAATTAACTAGTCTTTTGGTACTAATTCACCATTATTCATTACCCAATTTTTTTTATTCTTATAATTAAACCCCGGTTTTCTTAGTAATCAAATAAACTTTAGAAACCAGAAAACAAAACCCTAAACCGGTTTAGTTCAAGCTTGTGAGAGAAACCAGAAAACCCTAGATCTGGCTTTTTCTTCGGTTTCATATCAAAAAACTTTTATAAAATAATTTAATGTGGAATATTGTTTTAAAGTATATTTATTAAAACCATGGAAAGTTTTGA
>JAMXBD010003936.1:0-94908 GCA_024138025.1 Combretum micranthum
AAAAGAAAAAAGAAAGTTACATGACATTCTTTTGTAATTTATTAAACACATAGGATGATGAAATTGCACATAATCAATCAACTCAAACAAATTGTTAAATGTTCAAGAAAGTAATTGTTAACTTTTGAAAAAACTAAGGCTCTATATAATTTAAAAGTTTTAACGGAGGTTCGGGTAATTTACCCCTTATTTTCCTATATGTTTCATCCAAAATTGATCATCTTAACTAACAACTAATATTAATTACATAAAGCATGTTCCGTCTTTAAATTTCTAAGAGGAAAAAACAAAAAAAAAATCCTTGCAATTAAATGAAAATAATAAAATTTCTATATTTGAATTTATTCAAATCCCATTTAAAAGTAGAACTTACCGCATTTATAACTTATATTAAAGATAACAATCATCTATTTTACTTACTTATTGGAAAAAAAATCTTCTTTATTGATTTACTCTTTGCTTTTTTTTTTAATTGAAAGCAATAAATTAAAATGTATTTATCCTATATTGGAAATTGTCCAAATCAGGGCTTTCACTCTTAAGTCAACCTATAAATTGGTGGCAAGTTATGATTCTTTGATGGAGGATAGTCTATGGAAAATTTCTGGAGATAAGAGGTCTTGAGCGGATTAGATTCCTTCTATGGATCACTAGACATAACAGGCTCCTTACAAACGAAGAAAGATGGAGGAGAAATAGAAATATGGTAGATAACTCCTTATGTCTATTTGTCAGACCCATTCTAAATCACAGCTCTTGTTTTGAGAGACTGTCGTGGCTAGGAGTATTTGGGATCATCTAGTGCAATGAGCTTATGTGGTTTTTTAGCCTACAGTTTGATGCATGGTTCAAGACCAATTGTTGATCAAAGATTGATTATGGTAATACAATCCATGGACAATTTTATATGATACTAGACGTTGGTATATCTGGAATCGTGAAACAAATTTATATTTGACAAAATTTTTTTAAACACTCAAATATAGCATGGTAGTTAAACAATCGG
Source organism: Combretum micranthum (assembly GCA_024138025.1). NCBI lineage: Eukaryota > Viridiplantae > Streptophyta > Magnoliopsida > Myrtales > Combretaceae > Combretum > Combretum micranthum. Next base: position 1,007 of record JAMXBD010003936.1, read on the forward strand.
CTGAGGTGTTTGTTAATGCTGGTTTAGCAGTGCAACGGCTCCAGGTGTCTAGAGAGTGGCATTATATATGTTGGAACCATCCTCCTACTTGATGGGTAAAGCTCAATAGGGATGGAGCCTTTAATCCTTCATCAAGAAATGCTTCTATTGGAGGTTTAATCTACAATGAGGTTGGAGACTAGATACAAGGTTTCTGTTTTAATCTTGGACTTGGATCAACGATGATAGCTGAATTATGGGGTTTATATCATGGTTTGATTCTATGTTGGCAATCTGGCTTTAGAAGATTTATGTAAAGCTAGATAATCTAGCGGTGGTGCAAATGATGCAACAAGAAATGTTAGATTTAATGTTGTCTTTCTTTGATTAGTGATATAAAGGTTCTTGGCAAATAAGGGAGATTTAGCTACAACACACTCACAAGGAGGGGAATAGAGATGCGGATGCCATGGCTCTCATGCTTTCAATCTTTGTCAAGGTCTTTTTGTTTGGATTCTCTCCTTCTTAGGTTTGCATATTCTAGTTGAGATTTAGGGGAGTTTTTTTTCCTAGAGCTGTTGTTTCTTAGTTCCTTGGCATGATGCCCCTTTTCTAATATCAAAAATTGTTATTTATCCTTCAAGAGTAGGAAACGTCTTATGAAATCAAGAAACACTATTATTTATTTTTTTTTTTACAAAAGAATTAAAGGGGAGAAGGGGGAAAGGGGAAACCCACATCAAAATACCTAATGTGGGTATTCAACATGGGACATTCATCCTTTAGACTTTAAAGACATACACACCCACTACCGATGTAGGACTAAGAACCCCATAATCAGGGTCCCTAGTACGCTAAGCACTCCCACATGGTTTCGGGCAGATAACGACATGAAGCGGGTATGTTTTTTTTTTTAATCAAAGATTGAAGGGGAGAAGGGAGAAAGGGAAAACCCATGTCAAAACACCAAACGCAGGTGTTCAACGTGGGATTTTCATCCTTCAGACTTTAAAGACAATAAGCACCATTAAATATAAAAAATTTTCTTCAAACAAGTTTTCTAATATTGGAATACAAACTTTCATCATTTTTCTCATATGCTTGCAAACATAACTAATCAAGGAACATTTCTAGTCATGTTAGCATAATACTATATGTATTTTAATGATTTGATCATATTTATGTATAAATTTGTATTATTCAATGAGTTACAAGAGTGTTGTGACTTTTCTTTTTAATATGCAATTTGTCTCTATTGTACAACTATTGTTATATTGTGTCTTTCTTTCTTTCTTTATTTTTTTATTGATTTAATCTTTCTTTTCTTTTCTTTTCTCTTTCCTTTCACACATCAATTATTTATTAACACTACAAATCACAAATCAATAAGATTCTCGCATAGATGAATTTTATGATAGAAAAGAGTGATTGATTATATTTTCATTTTTCTATTGATTCGAAAATATAAGTTCATAACATTTTTTTTATATGATAATGATCATGGAATTAATGATTTTGATGATCTTCATTTGATTTTCCTACGTTATAGTTCGCCTTCATTCCGAGCCATAAAAGTCCATTTTATCTAATTTTGACACTAGCTGTTATCGGTTTATAAAATGACTTATCTTCTTACTAGTAGTATGCTCTTTCCAAAGGCCCTAGTAAGCTCCATGAGGATTTCAAATTCTTCCTTTTGTTATTGAATGATGATGATTTTCATGCATTAAATTAGTGTCAGGACTGCCTGGCCACCACGTATAACATTTGTGCATTATACACTCATGTCGACCCTAAAAGACTTATTCATTGTGACCATTTACTAACCACTTTAGATTCTAAAATCGTATTGTTAGATTCTAGAAACAATTGGTTTTGTAGCGTAAAACATACTTTTACAAAAATATTTCAAAAAGCTACTCTCATGAGTAGACCAACATTCACTAGTAAAACCATACCATTAGGTATCTCAAAACAAGAAGTACCTTGTCATGATGTAAAAACAAAGCTTAAGAGTTCAAATATAAACCACGGCTTCACAACCAAGCTCTTAAACAAATACAAGTTCAAAAAGATTAAACAAGATTTCAAACAAAATAAATAAATCCAACAATCTTAACTAGTTCACTCATCAACAAATTCCTTTAGAGTTGCCCTACATCCGAATTAATCACAAGCATCTAATTCAACACCTGCAAAGAGAAAAAAAAAAAAAAAAAGAGCCGAAGCCCAGTGTAATAGCAACGCAAGCACACACAATTATTCTAATGCAAAAACCAATAGGTTATATCTTAAATTTAAAGTATAAAAAAAACAAAAATGGAGCAATCATACTCCAGTAACACGCCATGGAAATCAGGGGGTTTTAGTAGCAGCAACTACTTAGGGGGTTGATATAAACAACCTGAACACTTATATTCCTTATAGGACCATCTAAAATTATAGCATCATTTAGGGTTTATAGCCGCTACGCTTCTTTACTTATCTCAGTTCATAATACAATGCGATTCAACTGATCTCATAAATGTAAACTAGATTGCATTATTTATCTTTGAGCTTTAGTAAATGTTATTCCAATACCATTTGCCCTATCAACTACCTGTCAAGCCACTAATGAATATCTTTAGCAAAGATACGAAGGGTGGCCTAAACACTTGACTACCTTGCTAGCATCACCTAACAAGGTCATCACTCCTTGGATCAAATTAAATAACCACGCACCAGCAACAGACAATTATTAACGTCATCTTTAAGTATAAATTTATTTATGATGCCTATCCTAACACACAACTTGCAAGTTAATGCATACCTAGTATAAAGCTTGTAGCTAAGAGATAATTCAAAAGATATCTCAAAAGATAGATAAGAAGATAGGCTTAAGAAAAATCAGTAGTATCTATTCTAGAAGTTAATTCATTTCATCATTTAATTAAATTGTCAACTTACATCAAACTCTCTATTAAATACTCAATTTTTAGCAAATATATATTTGAAACATATACTCCTCTTATTATTCATGGTCCAATCTAAAATATTACAATTATATTATATCTAAGCCAATTACAAGTTTTTATGGCCTTATGAGAGTTTACTAGTTAGATTAATAGCTAAATATAACTTAATGAACTCTAAAAAATTTACCATGCTCATATTAGTTAATAAGTCTATATTAACTTAATTTAGCCAAGTTGAATAGATTTAATCAATCAAGTTCATTTTAGCTCAAATAAGTCAATTAAGTCAGGTTGAACTTAGATCTATTAACTAAGTCCATTTTATATTTAAAATCTATGTTAAATATGATTAGTTATTAAGTTTATTAATACACTTTATAATCCAAAATGCACTTAGTATAAGTATAAACTTAACTCATTCCTATTTATGCAAGTAACAATATACATTATTTATTATTTATTTTTATTATTTTTCTATAAAATACAAGGGGATGGATCACGTCCATGATATAGGCCATGATATATATCACTAGCTTTATCGTATCATATCACTGGCCTTATCATGCATGTGATCAAAGGCTACAACAAGATCAAAGGAGATCACGAACCTTATCTACTCGTGATTTTAATTGCAGCCAGGATCACGGTGATGTGAACCCTATGTATAGGAACTTGGGACCAAATGATCAAAGACAGAGAAGAGAACCCTAGGATCCTCTTGAAACAACCAAATGAAACTTGACCTTAACCAAACCTGTTGATTGAAACCAAAGTGATCAAGATGATAGCAAATAGAACTAGACCCTAACCAAACTTGTCGATTGGAACCAAAGTTATCAGGTTAATGTCCACAAGTTTTTATGTTGAAGAAATTAGATTCAGTTCTTTCACAAGAAGTAAGAGAAAGTTCTCACAATGGAAGAAACTCTCAAGAAATATTTTCATTCATCTATATTGAAAAGTTACATACAATAGGCTTATATAGGCCGATCTAATTGGCCTAAAAACTAAGCAACAAAACAAAGAAAACACATAAAGTCCGAAATAATTAACCCTAAGCCTAAAATGAACGCCAGTAGTGTATTTCCAAACAATGGCCAGTAGCTTACAAATAAAGGCTGGCGACTTTTTCATGGCTGACGGTGTAAAGCTTCCAACACTTGAAAGGCTTGTCATTAGACCTCTGATTCCTCGTAATGAATTTTTGGACTTGGTTGGCTCTTTAAGATTTGATGCTATATGATCTCCATCTTTTCCTCCTTCCTCGAAAGGATACATCCTTGAGTCAACATCATCTAGAATATCCAATTTATAGCCATTGTCATTGATTTTTGCAATCACTTAAAATGGACCATCTCCTCTTGGATGCAATTTGGAATGCCACTGTTGTGGAAATATCTTCTTACACATGTGCATCCAATCGCCCGGTTCAAATGCAAGTTCATTATGCCCTTTATTAGCTTCCTATGCATATTGCTTGATCAATCCTGCCTTCTCTTTATCTAAACTAGCATGTTCATCAATAGGTAAAGGAAGCAATTCTCTTAAAGGAGGTAATTCATCTAGAATTTACTAGGAAAACAAATCTTTAGACTCCTGCAGCAACGAACATCTATACTAGATAAAGATGAATTAAGATCGTTAGTTGAAAAAATAAACATCCTTGTATAATAGTACAAGTAGATGTTGCCTTGCGAACATAGCACTCTTAATTTCACTTTTTTTATCACTCTCATTTTTTTCTTTTTCACCTCTTAAAAATCATTTGTTTTCTCTCCCCTCATTATTTTTCACATTTTTGCTCTTATTTCTCTCACACTCACACTCTTTTTCATTTATTACATTCAGACTCACTTTTTCTTTGTTGATTATAGAAGCTCCTTAATCTACTTTTGTTTTCATAAATCTGCCTTGGAGTTAAAGGCACAAGCTTCACACTTCTACCATTCATGCAAAATGAATAAAAATTGTGAAAACCATCATGTATAACCCTTCTATCATATTGTCATGGTCTCCCCAACAAAACATGACCGCATGCATAGCGCACATCACAAGAAACCCCATTGTTATAGCTGCTAATGAAAAACACAACTAACACTTGCTTTGTGTAATGGTTGTACTAAAGGCTATTGGTAGAGGCTTATATGTATGTAAAAAGGGTGAAGCCTCGCCCATGTGGGATATCCTTCACGCTGAGTACTGGGGGGAGAATGCCTTAAAGATTAGAGGCGGCCAAACCTGGGAAAGCAGTAACGCTGAGGACCCCATGTGCTACCAGCTCCACCCTTTTTACATACATATAAGCCTCCACCAACAGCCCTTAGTAACAACATTACAGATGCATGTAATGGTTGTACTAAGGGCTATTAGTGGAGGCTTATATGTATGTAAAAAGGGTGAAGCCTCGCCCATGTGGGATATCCTTCACGCTGTGAGTACTGGGGGGGGGGGGGGGGGAATGCCTTAAGATTAGAGGCAGCCAAACCCTGGGAAAGCAGTAACGCTGAGGACCCCATGTGCTACCAGCTCCACCCTTTTTACATACATATAAGCCTCCACCAACAGCCCTTAGTACAACCATTACAGATGCATGTAATGGTTGTACTAAGGGCTGTTGGTGGAGGCTTATATGTATGTAAAAAAGGGTGAAGCCTCGCCCATGTGGGATATCCTTCACGCTGTGAGTACTGGGGGGAGAATGCCTTAAAGATTAGAGGCGGCCAAACCCTGGGAAAGCAGTAACGCTGAGGACCCCATGTGCTACCAGCTCCACCCTTTTTACATACATATAAGCCTCCACCAACAGCCCTTAGTAAACATTACACTTTGTCACCTTAACTTCTCCACATTCATTTAACCATTGTAGCTTATATGGCTTAGGATTATTTAGTGTAGGTAAATGTAGCTTTTCTACCATTAAAGAACTATCAACATCAATGCAGCTACCACTATCAATAATCATGCTACATACCTTATTGTTCACATAGTACCTAGTATGGAAGATATGTTCACGTTGGACCCCATCACCATCATACCTAGGCTAAATGTTAAGAGTTCACCTAGTTATTAGAAACTCTCCATTCACGGGACCTTTAATATCCACATCACTACAATCCTACAATGGTGGCATCTCATCATCATTTGAACTTACATTCTCTATGTCACCATTATCTAAAACAATCATAGCCCTATTAATTTGGACATTGAGAAGCAATATGCCCATGTCCTTAACACTTAAAATACTTAAATTCGTGCGATCTAGAAGATGGATTTTCAGTTGTACCTTTAATATCAACAATCAAATCCCTAGCCTTTGTATCTTCGTTAGGTTTTGAGTCAACTTTGTTATCCTTCCGATTTGATTTCCATGAAGAACTAGAAGCTAAGCCATACCTTGAATTACCCCTAAACTTCAATTGCTTTTCCACTTTGATAACCTTATATAACAATTCCTCCATTTCCACATAATGCTGCAAATCCACCACATCAGCAATCTCCCTATTTAATCCATTAATGAATCTAGCCATAGTAGCCTCTTGGTCTTCCTCCACTTTAGCTCTAATCATGGCTATTTCCATTTCCTTATAATAATCTTCTACACTCATAGCTCCTTGTGTCAAACTCTGCAACTTTCTACACAAATCACTATAGTAGTGATGAGGAATAAATATTTTGCACATCACAACCTTCATTTCCTCCCACGACCAAATAAGTCTTTCAACATACCTATGCCTGTTAATCACCAGTTGATCCCGACAAATACTAGCATAATCTGTAAATTCAACTACTGCTAATTTAATCTTTTTCTCCTTAGAATAGTTATGGCAATCAAACACATGTTCTACTTTTCTTCCTACCCTAAGTACAACTCTAAATCATTCTTTCCTTAAAAGACAGTATTTTCATCTTGATATTACCCAAATTGTTGTCACGTTTTTAGGCATTCTACTCTTATGAAACTAACTCTTCAGAAATGAAGTCCTTTTTCCCTCATGGGATTGATTTCTATAAGGTATAGATCTACTAAGTGACTCCAAATTATCTAATCTCATGTTTAGAGTCTTAAATTGATCTTTTATTGCTTTCTTAAACAACTTCATATCATTTTCAGGATTTTCTCTACCACAACTCATGATTTTGAACTTGTAAAAAGAGATTAAAACTAAAATAGTTGAGTTAGTCCTCGCACACTCCCTAATGTGTTTACACTCAATTACATAAGGATTCACTCGTATTTCACTCAAATTTTGATTTTTTTCCTTCCTTTTTTTAATTAAGAACATAATTAAATCACAAAAGAAAGGCAGGAGTTAGGGGAAAGAAGGATAGGTAGGAGAAAAGACAAAGGAAATAACAAATAAAGAAGAAAAACAATAAAGGATAGGATTACTCAATTCAAGAAGTCAAAACTCTTATACCAAATGATGCGAACACTAGGTCTAGGAACCTAGGATCCAACGATCAAAGATGGAAGAGAACATTAGGATTGTCTTGAAAGAAGTGAATGGAACTTGATTCCAACCAAACCTGTTGATTGGAACCAAAGTTATCAGGATGATAGTGAAAAGAACTCAATCCCAACCAAACCCATCGATTGGAACCAAAGTTATCAGGTTGGTCTCCCCAAGTTTTTAAATTCAAGAAATCAGATTCAGTTCTTTCACAAGAACTAAGAGAAATTTCTCAAAATGGAAGAAACTCTCAAGAAATATTTTCATTCATCTATATTGAAAAGTTACATACAATAGTTTTATATAGGCTGATCTAATTAGCCTTAAAACCAAGCAACAAAACAAGGAAAACATAAAAAGCCCGAAATAAGCAACCCTAAGCTTAAAATGAACGCCAGTGGTGTATTTCCAAATAAAGGCTGGTAGCTTACAAATAAAGGCTGGCAGCTTTCATTCATTGCCGGTGGTGTAAAGCTTCCAACACTTGAAAGGCTTGTTATTGGACCTCTGATTCCTTATAATGAATTGTTGGACTTGGTTGGCTCTTTAAGATTTGATGATATCTAATCTCCATCACATAGCTTGGATCGTGGCCATGATTTCAATCACAGAAATCTTGTCAAGACAATTACAAGTCTTTATCATGCCCGTGATGAGACCATTTCCTATTTCCACTTGCATCATGGGTTGTATCATAGCCATGATGCACAAGGTATCAACTTTTCATGTTTTCCTTTGTTTTCTTTCCTTAATTTGACACACCTAACTAGTTACTTTATTATAAATTTCAATAGAAAATATATTTAAATCAACATGCGAACTTACATTCATAACTATATAATATTGTTATACATATTTTTTCATCATATTTTCTCATTGAATTTCACTAAATACCATTTCTACACAAATGCAAATACATATTTTAGTTTTAACATATATTTGTATATATCACTATTTTATCCATATCATCATAAATCCTACATCTATTTAACAATAATTGCTTCAAAATCATGTATTCAAAACAATCAACTAAACTTAGTTGTTTAGCAAACACAAGTAATTAAATCTTCATTACTACTACTTCTTTAGTTGATAAAACTTCTTCAATGCTTAATTCCTACTTTAATCTTGACTTCTATCTTCAAATTCACCTAAGATCTCATTGAAATAGAGAATTCGGTTAGTTTACTGAGAGAAAATTGAAGAGATGAAAATTCAGCTAAAAATAGAACAAAAAAGAAAAGAAAAAGAGGATAAGGATTAGGGTTTTCTAAGGGTAATTATACAGGTTCATGGGCTTGGTGTTGTGCTTTTAAATTGGGTTGGGCTATGATCTTGAAGAATTTGCAATAATCTGACAGAGATAAGAGAATTTAAGGGAAATAATTTAATAAAATAAATTAGAAATTTAGCTTAGGAATTCAATTGTAGGAATTTGATATTTCGTTTGAGTTTGGAAATTTAGGACTTAGGAATTCATATATGATCAAGTAGTCAGTTTTAAATCTCTAGGGATTAACGAATTCAAATTTAGACCAAACTAACTCAATATTTAGGCATTTGGGATTTCACTAAAATATCTAAATTACATGTTTAAGGGTTTAAGGGATTGAAATTGAAAGAAAATAGAGTTCAAATTCAAAATTGGAAGGGATGGAGTAGTTTAGTTTATTGGAATAGAAAATTAAAGCAAATAAATAAGTTGAAAGGGTATTTGAAATATCTAATTTCAGTTAAACCTATTTACTAATTCAATTATGTTAACTTACCTAATCATACCCTATAGTTTAGCTTACTTAATTTGTTTAATTAAACTATCTAAGTTTAATTTCTAATTTAATTTTAAATTGAAATTCAAAATCAACAGCCTATTATACTATTTAATTATGTCAATTCTAACTTAGGTTGGCAAAATTTTGGGCAATTTAATGATGAAAGTAGAGCAAATTTATTCATAAAAAGTTCCAAACTTTGTTTTACAGAACTCTACTATTATCCTTTTATATTGTAGCTCTTTTCTTTTCACTTTTTTTAGTCTATCCATAACAATTTAAATCGATAAGTACAAGCAACTAGAGAAATGGATAGAATTTTACGAAGCTTTACACACAATTAGATGAATATTGATTCTTTAGACTATTGGTGATATAGATAATATATATATATATATATATATAATATTTGGAAATAGAATTGGACAACATTTACTTAAAATATCGTCTTATGACAAATATTCTATTGACTCATAAGGTTTACATTAGATTTTGATAAAGAAATATATTGCATAATTATACAAATTTTAAGAAAAATTTATACTTAATTGGAATATAATACAAAATCCATAAAACTTAAATCAAAATGTGTAGAACATGATCCCTTATGTGATGAGATAGTATTTGCAATATTTCTATCATTTTTGACGTTTTGCAGGACTTTGCTACACCGCATCTAGCGTTTGGCACTAGGGATAGAGTCTAGATGCGAGCATGATTAAAAGGCTTTAATTTTGATCTGTAGTCAGCATTTGGACACTAGCTAGTATGCTTAGATATGATCAAAATGGTTTTAATTATATGTTGCAGTGGCCTAAGGTCCACATGTTAGGAACAGTATCCAAACAATAGCCATCTTTCACATGATCTAAACACTTATGATCATGTTTGTTTTGCTTAGAGTCTAGATAACCCTACCGATATATGAGTTTCACTAGTGTAAGGATGGTGCCCATGACAAGAAAAACAAGTGAGGACAATAATTAAGGGTGTGCAAAAAAACCAGTGAAATCGAAAAACCGAGCCGAAACCGAAAAACCAATCCAAAAAAAGTGGTTAATTGGTCTATCGGTTTTGATTTATGAATGGAATTTTAAAATTTTTGGTTTCGATTTCAGTTTTTAACATTAAAAAACCGATGGTTTCAATTAACTAATTCGTTATTTATAAATAAATATAATATATATAAATATAATTTATTTTTGAATAAATATAAATAAAAAAATCATAAAACCCTAAAACCAAACTATCCTCTCCAACTCTCCTCTCAGTCTCTTCTCTCTTGTTGGCCGCCTGCCACCTCCTTTCTCCTTTCTCAATTGTCATCGTCATCATCTCGTCGCCACTCACAGGCCTCTCTTCTCCCTTCTCCCTTCTCATCTCGTGATCATCACCCGCCTCTCATCTCTTAACTCTCATCCTCTCTCTCTTCTCTCACTCTCTATTCTGTTTTCTCAAGTCTGGGCTCGTTGTCGTCGACTCTCAGCCTAGACATCATCACGGGTCGGTTCTGAACCTGGAACCGACCTGACCCATTACCGGCGATTCCTGAATCGAAAACTGGCCCGGCAATGGCGGATCTGAACCGGCAAAGGACCCATCGGTTCTGACGGGTCCTTATGGTTCCATCTCTAAAAACCGTATGCCCCGCAGTTTTGGAATCGTCGATTCAAGAACCAGTAGAACCAGCGGTTCTACACTATAAAAATTATTTAAAAAGTAAGAAAAAAAGAAAAGAAAATTATAAAATAAATATTTAAAACTATTTTTGCATAAATAATAAAAAATTTATTTCATATTCATAATATTTAATGTATTATTATTAACAACACAAGTAATAAATACATTTGAAATCTGTTAAATTTATGTAGACTTCTAATCAAAGTAGATTTTCTTTCTTAACAATGTGTGATTTTTTTTTGTTATTGAGAATTATTTATATCTTTGAATATTTTATAGTGTCACATTGCTAGTATAACAACTAAAAAAGTATAAGTGATTGTATATAAATAAATACATAATTATAGAATTTCTTTTAACTAATGCTATGAACAATTATTGTTAGGCTCAATGTTATTTCAAGTTAAAAATTTATTTTGCATTTTTTCTTAATTAAATTAAGTAAATTATTTAATTGATTTTTTATTTTTTCCATGGTTCCTGGTTCCTCGGTTCCTAAGAACCGGGAACCGGACCGGCTCCCACGGCCGGTTCCTGTTCCACCACTTTTGGAACCGGGAACCGGCAGTTTGGGTCTGGTTCCAGACCCGAACTGAACCGTGATGACTTCTAGACCACAACATCAGCGGTTTTGGGCTCATCGTCATCGACTCTCCACCACTCTCTTAATCAACCACGGTCTTTTATTGTCTATATTAAATTACAGAAATTTGCTCACTTCAGCCACTCTGTTTTGTTGTCTATATTGCATTAAATGACGTAATTTCGATGCTTTCTTCGACATCATGGTATTGACAGTTTTAGTTGTAAAATGTATTTATCTGAACTTTGAATTGAAACCTTTTACTGCTACAGGATGTTGGTTGAGGTCGGGGCTGGACGTGTTGATAGAGGGTCACATAAAGAATATCTAGAAACTGACGATGTGCAAAAATACAAAACTAAAACGAAAGTTATGAGAGATTCTGGTCATGTGATCGTCTTTTGGTGAAGGTACTGGTGTTGGTTAGTTGGAGGGCTTGAAGGAGAGTAGGGTGATGGATTATTAATGGAGTTCTATGGAGAAGGGTAGTAGAAATAAATTTAAAAAGATAACATACAAATGAGGATATCATAATGATAAAATTTTCATAGGGACAATGAAACTACTAGCTTCTTTTTTATAATTCTTTATTTTAAATTTGAAATTACTAAATTTCAAACTAATTGAAATATTACTTGTCAAATTTTATTGTCTTATCTTTTGTACATTTTATTTAACTCATATTTTATTTAAATTTTTGTTTTATATACCTTTCTTAATTGCAGTTTACACCCTAATGATGTGCATTATGAATGTTGCATTGAACATTTGGATGCACAAATAGTCATGGTCCACTCTCATTTAAGTACATAGTTTGTCATGAAAATGTGTTGCTAAAATGAAATAAACCAAGCGATTCCTCGAACCCACTTTAGAGCTTTTGGTATTATGTGTGGTCTCAGAATGATGTCTGCTTATATATATAATTTGTTAATGCAAATGGTGAATATATAGGTATCCTTTTAGTAAAATTAGCCTACTTAGATTGATGATGAGCTTTCTTTTCTCTTAATTTTGTTACCCCAATATTCATGGAAATATTTATGTTTTATATTTGTTTCAATTACGATCTTTTGTTTCATGTTGTTAACATTGTACCCTCTTTCAGATGATTATGATTCAGCTTTATGGATAGAGGGAGAAGAGTTCAAAAACATTTGCTTTCTTTACATTGGCAATGATAAGTTTTGTATTGATGTATTTATCATCTTTATAGGTTTATAGGTTTCAGTTGAAGGTGCAAAAATATATAATCTATATTTGTAGGACTATAGTTAGTCAAAATCTAAAAGAAGACATCAATTATCTATTGTTAAATGTCATTGTTGTCATCTGTGCTGTGCTCATGAGGTTTGAACAAATATTGACCATAATCTTTGAATTTTGATCTCTCACATCTGGATCGTCCTGTCTTCAATTTAACATTATCTGTAGTTCAATGAGATGATTTTTCATTCATTGGCTTTTTTTTTTTCCATATACTTATCTTTATTATCTAATGTATATGTATTTTTTTTTAATATTTTGTAGATGTCTAGCACTGGGGATAATGGAAAAACTACCAACTCTAATTCAAATGTTGTTCCCCAACCTTCAAATGATGATAGGAATGCAGCAAAATCTCCACCCTTTGAACCAAATAGTTCAAAGGTGCATAAAAGAAAGTCTTGGGTTTGGGAACACTTTGATAGGAATAATGATCCTAGAGCGATATGTAAATATTGCACCGAATCTCTTACATGTTCATCTACTAATAGTACTAGTTGTTTGTTTAATGATCCAAATAAGTGTAAAAAGTACCCTTATAATATTGAGAAGAGCTAACCAACTCTAACGTTTAAACCTAAACCAAATCTGATGAGGGGACTTGTGCAAATTTGCTTGCTAATTGGAAGTTTGATCAAGAAAAATGTAGAAGATATCTTGCTATGATGATCATTGTTGATGAGTTGTCTTTTAATTTTATGGAACATGAGGGGTTTCGTGATTTTTGTCAAGTGATGCAACCACGTTTTCGAGTCCCTTCACGAACAACTATAGGAAGAGATTGCTATAATATGTATACAAAGGAAATGGGAAAATTGAAGAAATATTTTAAGAAAATGTCTTCAAGAATTTGTCTTACTACTGATACATGGACATTTATTTAGAATTTGTCTTATATGTGTCTCACTGCACACTTCATTGATGATGATTGGAAAATATACAAAAGAATTATTTCTTTTTGTCCTATTATTGGTCATTATGGAGAGGTAATTGGTATGGTTGTTGAGAGGTGTTTTTTTAATTAGGGAATTGATAGGTATTTATAGTAACTATTGACAATGCATCCTCAAATGATTTGGGCTTATAGTATTTGAAAAGAAGATTTAAATAGTTAGAAGGGAAGTATCTTGGGGGGGTTGGGGTTGGGGTTGGGGTTGGGGTTGGGGTTGGGTGGTGGGGTGGGGAGCACTTGCATGTGAGATGTGTTACACATATTTTGAATTTAGTTGTAAAAGATAGTTTATGTGAAATAAATGACTCTATTGTGAGAATTAGACATGTAACGAAGTATGTGAAATATTCTTCTTCTAGGAGTCAAAAGTTTAAAAAAATGTATAGAAAAAGAGAAGATTAATAGTAAGAGTCTTGTGCTTGAATGTAGAGACTAGATGGAAACTCAACAAACCTGATGTTGGAGGCAGCCTTGAAATTTCAAAAGGCTTTTAATTTGTTAGAGTTCACTGATAGTAGGTATTCGATGAAACTTACTATGAAGAAAGGGACTCCTACTTTTGAGGATTGGGAATATGCTAGATCATTACTGCCTTTCCTTAAGATTTTTTATGACACCACTTTGAGCTTGTCTAGTACACTTCATGTCACTAGTAATAAATATATGAGAAGCTTTATGGTCTAGGCATGATGATTCTGATATGATTGAAAAAGGTAAAGATCCTAGTTTAAAAGCAATGGCTCTTAGGATGAAGAAAAAGTACAACACGTATTGGGCAAATATTGATAATATCAATATTTTGTTATTCGTTGCATTAGTTCTTGATCCTAGATGCAAATTGAAATATGTTTACTATATGATTGGTGAATTTTATGATTGTGGTATTGCAAGCAAGCTAAAAGAAAAGGTGAGGCTTGTTTTGGACTCTTTGCTTGAATCTTATGGTGTTTCCACATTTATATCTACTGTCCAGACAAGAGAAGAACAATTAGAAGTGGACTCATCTATGGTAGTTGATGAATATCAAGATGTAGGCCAATATCTAGATGATAAATACATGAAACATGGTAGGGATGAAGGAGGTGAGGATTCTAAAAATGAGTTGGAAAAATATTTGTATGGTGATTGTGAGAAGAAGGTACCTTCTTTTGATATATCAAGTTGGTGGAAAACAAATGCATCTAAGCACCCAACAATTTCTTTAATGGCAAGGGATATGCTAGCTATCCTGTGTCTACAGTTGCTAGTGAAACTGCTTTAGCACTGGAGGCCAAGTACTTAATTCATTTCGTAGTGGTCGTACACCTAGACTGTGGAAGCTCTTAATTGTGAATAAAATTGGTTGAGGAATTTAAGTCAACTAATATCTTAAGCCTATCTTGAAACAACTTGAGTTATATCTATAGATAAAACTATTTCTACTTTTCATATATTAATCTTTTACTTCTATATTGAAATTGTTGAAAATTCTATATTTTTTTTCCACTTTGTTTTGTTTTTTTAGAAACATCTTGCATTACGAAGAGTCATCCTCTTTGAAAAATTGATGATTGAGAAGAATGTAAGAGAATGTAAGTCATCCTCTTGTACATGTCTACATGTATGTGAACTTTCTAATGGCTAAAACTGTCAATTGAGTGTTTATGCATTTAGAAAATGTAAATGTTCTTAAGATTTAACTCAAATGTATCTACCATCATTATTATTTTTTTTTCAGCTAGGCCATTTAGGGAATACAAGAAAGTGATGGGGCTCACAAGAATGGGTTCAACTTCAAGTTATTCCACTATTGTAATTCTGGACATGTGTTAATCAGAACATTCATGCTTTAATTTGATAATAGTTGTGCTCTTGAGACTTTTTTGTTATTCTATGTTTGATGGTGTTATCGATGTGAATTATGTTGAAATGTATCGTTGAGATGAGAAGAAACAAATGCATGTATATTTGAGATTTTGTATTGGTTAACTATTATGTTAAATGGTTAAAAACCGAAACGAAAAAAATGGTTAATCATTAAGATGGTTAATCGTTAATAATAAATCGATTTCGGACCAGGACTTTAAAAAACCAAACATTATGGATCGGATCAAAAAAAAGGTTGTAGATCGGTTAACCAACCATAAACACTCCTAACAACAATTGATTTCCAAATGACGTTTGAAACATTAAATGCAAGGTAAATTGGTCACAATTTCTCTAACGACCAAAATTCTTTGAGAGCTTATAAGTATAGGTTCTTGGATAGATTTCAAGAGTTGGAAGAGCTCATTGTTTCACAACTAAACTATTTGCAACTTTCTCATCAAGTATTTTTCTCTTTTTCCTCATATTTGCTATTTTTTATCATCAGAAACTTGAATAATGCCATGAAAGTTATCCTTTGTGAGTTGTGTCATATGAGTGATATTTACATTTAGTGAAAAGGCACAACTTAGTGTTTTTTTTTTTTTTTCCTGTGTGAGTTGGTTTTTTTCCAATTGAGTGCAGGTTGAAGGTACTTATGTTCGTAGAAACTAAGGGATGGTCCGAGCTTCATGTAGAGGGGAGGCTAAAACACGACTTAACAAAACTATATTTTGTCACGTATACAACAATACTTCTTATCTAATTACTGGATATACTTTTCTATAAAATATATAGAATTGTAATGCATATATACAATATAGGGGGTAATACTGCATTTGCCACCTTAAAATTTGCCAATTATTCAATTAACCACTTATACTTTCAAATTGTTAATTTAAGTACTCAATTAAACTTTCCAATGTCATTTATATTACCTATATTTACTCTACATCTAGCTAAATATCTAATTGATTATTATATCCAATTATTGATAGTCATCTGTCATAAGTAATTGTGTTGATGAAGATAATTCATTTTAAATATATGTTTTTTTTTCTCTTATAAATATAAACTATTGTTTGTATTATTTTACTTCATGTTCAAAGATGTTATTTCACTATTTACATCTATCCTCATATAGAATATTTTCATTAAAATAAGCATTTATGACACATAATAGTCCATAATTGATTAAAAAAAAAGCCAATTATGCAAACTATTTTAGAATAAGAAAACAATAGGTAATACAATTGATCTTAAAAACTTTAATAGGATTTTGAAATTAGCAATTTCAATGTTTAAATACATAATTGATTAATTGGTCACAATTCAGATATGAAATGTCACATTATTCCTACAATATAAATGGAAATAAGTAGACTTATGGCATTTATTTTTGAATTTCTCATAACACCATTTTCTACCCACATATGTTGTATATATAAGTTACATAACTCATTATCATATAACAATGTGTATATAATATATGCGTTGATCATCTACAGATACACACATATATATAATTAGTATGTCAGAAACTCAGTATTATTATGATAGCTGAAAATGAGTATTTATTTCTAAGCATAGTACGAAGGTATCTATGAAGCTTAGGGTGTTCACTTATAAATATATATTTTACATGAATTGGGGTAAATTGTGTAAGTGCGCCTAAGCAAATACTTTCATAAACTTAACGTAAAATATCAAATAACGTAACGTTCAACAATGATCAAATTTCACAAACTATACTTTAATAACCTTAACGATCAACTATAATAACGCAACAATAAAATTATAATTTAACCAAATAGACTAATGGTTCCATATGCTTTGAAATCCTAAATATTCATTACATTTTATAGGAGAGTGACAAGAAGGGAATAGCCATAAAGTAAGAACACTCAAATACGATAGAAGATGGAAAGGATATGGTTTCAAGCAGTTAATAGCCTAACAACAGTAAGTTCGAACATGTAAGTGAGTTTGAAAAGTCATCTTTTATTGAATGGTTAAGAAGAGTGGTGGTTATTTATTACTCAGTACTAAGTTACATTAAGGTTTTCTAACAAGTAAACTGGGTTGGCTTTTCCCAAAAAAGGAAAAAACAAAGGAAAGGACAAGGAAACAGTTTGATTCTAATTGAATAGTATGGTTTGATTTGGTTTTGAAAGTCTAAACTAAATCACATAAATAGAAACAATTTTCTTGTCACGTTTGGTACACTAGAATGATTTGAAATGGAATAAATTAAAATGGAATGGGTTTTGAAATGACAAAATAAAATGAATTTTGAAATAATAAATCCATTTCTATGTTTGGAAGTGTACATGAAATGGAATGGCTATAGGATGTATTTATCAAAAATATCCCTAACAATAAATCCAAGTTATGAACATGAAATAGGATAAAAGAGTAATTATATTATATGCAATTAATAAAACTAGAATGGAATTGAGTTTCCGCTTTCTCAAAGGCAAAATCGAATTTCCTTTCAAAGGTGCATCCAAACATGAGAAATGGAATGGAACTCAGAATTGCGATTCCATTTAAGGTCCAATTCCTTGTACAAGCATGACATTAGAAAAATTGTAAAACAAACCAAAAGCAAAATTAAAAGAAAAAAATTTCTAATTGGGTTTGGCTTAGTCATATTTTGTTAATGATTAATCGAGATATAGCACCCATAATTTATACATATTATTTTATACGAGTGTTGTTAATTTATTTTGAAAAAATGTATAATAAAATTTTGCAAAAGGTTAAATTCTTTAACGGGACATTCAAATATATATGTATTATTCAATTGATTCCATGCATTTTTACGCATGAAAAAGTCACCATTATAATAAATTTACCAATTTTTTAATACTATTGTCTTAAACAATTTATTTGTCAACTTAAAAAATCATTCAATCATAGGCTTTTCTTAATTAGGCGTAAAGTTTTCGTTAGAAAATAAAGCATTGGGACTAGTATTGATTTAGAGGCACAAGTACTTACATGCAAACATGATGAACTTGATGTCATCACGAGTCCAAATTAACTTAGAGCCAACCTGAAACTAGACCCATCGCCCTACAGGTTGGTGCCATCTATTGAACCCAGTTGGTTCATGGGACGATTCACGGACCCATGAGATGGGCATATTTAAATTTTTTTTTAATTTTATAAATAAGATTAAAAAATAATTGAACAAAAAAAGTCAATCTTAAATACGATAAATTTTTTAAATTAAAATAGAAATTGAGTCTAAGAGTACTATAGTATTTAGTGCAATTTTAGAAAGAATTGTTTAGAGTTTACATTTATTTATGTATAAACACATCACATCTAGCTTCAGTTATGGTATTAGCATGTAAGAATACAAGATACTCTAATAGTTATAGAAAAAGATCATAAGAGCAAGGTAAGTATCATATTATTAAGGAAAGAGATTTTATTTTAGTAAAATTTCAATCAAATCAAAACAAACATGTTTTTAAGATATATATAATATATATACACGTTATATGTCAATAAAAACACATTAAATACCATAAATAGGTAATAATTTTTTTTTTAATATAAGAAGGGGACGGACCCAAAACCAAAAACATCAGATACATACAATTCTAAGGAAAGCAACTCCCCTGAAACCATCTTTCAAAATATCTTTAACCCTGCTTGGTGGTAAATTCAAGACGGAAAAACCTTGTGGCATGGTTCTAGCATGAGCAGCCATAACATCAGTTGTTCTATTATCTTCTCTATATTTGTGATTTAAAACCACTCTCCAATGTCTATTAAGAAGCTCCTTAATATCGCAAAGAATCTATAGAAGGAATTTATAGTAATATGTATTAGCCTTCAGCATATTGAAAATAGTCATACTCCCAATTTCTAAGCAGATTTTCTTATAATCCAGTTGTCAGCTCAGATTTAGTCCACTATAAATGTTATTAAGCTCTACCAAAATTGTGGAGCCACGACCAATATTATTACAGAATCCCTTCAACCAAGTTCCTATAGCGTCACGAATTAAGCCCCCAGCAGTAGCCCATTTAGATTCATAATAAAAGCCCCATTAGTATTAAGTTTAACCCCATCTGCAATAAGTATGATATCAAGTACTACTCTTTGGGAGTAATAATTCTACTAACTGTTGCGTAGCCTTAGTGAATAGGATGGCTTGTTGCATGATACATCTACGATGATTTGCATTCTCCACATAGTTATCATTGAACAAACTTTTGTTTCTCATATTCCAAATATAGCAACAAGCTATTCCAAAAATTAAACACCAATTGATTCCCTCATTACTATAGTTTGTCTTCTTCAAATCAATTAGGAACCAAATATCAATTATGAATCAAAGAATTCTTGTCTTCTCTCCAGAGGAATCAAGCTGCACCAAATATATTTTGTTATAAAACAATAAAAAACATGAGATATACTTTCTACACTAAAGGTACATACAGGACATGTTAGATGCTTTGTGATCTTTCTCTTCCATCTTTCTACGTTCATTAGTAGCTTTTGATGTCCTGTGATCCAAAGGAAAATTTTAATTCTTTCTGAGCCCTTCCAATTCCATATAAGTTTCCACAAATCTTATTTTTCCACTATATCATGATCTGCTAGAAGTTCATAAGTTGATTGAATGGTGAATTTTCCAACTTTTCAATAGGTCCCAAAAAATTTTATCCATCTTATCTTCTAAAAGGGGCACTTTAACCACAACAATATGTGATAAAATAGACAAAGGCAAAAGATCACCAAACTCATTCCATTTCCAATTCCCATTTTCATCAACAAACCAACAAACTGGTTTATGGATCAAATCTACAGGATCTCACCTATCACATAATTATGAAGATGATTTGGAAGAAGCAGCCACCAATCTAACCAAAATATCATAGATGATCCATTTCCTAAAGCCCAACATGTTCCATGTTCTAATTTACTCCATACTTTGCAAATCCCCAAATATTAGATTTCCAACTACCTCTTTTCGGAAAAGAATTTGTTGAATTTCCTAGATATTTTCCTCAAAGGATTTTAACCCGTATCGTCTCAGGATTGCATGTAATGCCCAAGAAATTTTAAGCATGAAAGTATCATTGATCTAGTTCATCTTCTGAATGCCTAAACCACCAACAAACTTAGGAAGACACATTGTATCCCTTTAATTAAATGAATTTTCTACTTTCTTCTTGACTTCCCTAAATGAAATCCCTACAAATCTTATCAATTTGATGACAAGTGGAATTAGGAATCAATGTTGTTTGCATTGTATAGAGAGGTAGCACACTTATTACTGATTTAGATTATAAACCCCGAGAATTTTCATATAAGTAGAAATAAATAGAAATACAAATATAGAAGATAGAAAATTAATATAGGACTCAACCAAGACCTTAGAATAAAATCACAAGTATTGAACCTATATATATCTTCAAATCCTAAAACAAAGTTCTATAGATAATAACAGATATCAAAGTTAAGATTTCATAGCCAGTATCGAAAATTCAAAGTATAGAAATAATTTAAATAAGATTTCAAATATATTAGAAAGTAAATAATCAATAAAACTTATAGTTAGAAAACTATAATTTAATAATGAGCTATTAGGGTTATAAATACACAGTAAGAATAAAAACAGATCCATAACCCACAATCTATACTCCAAATAAATATTTGGATCACACTATTAATTTAGTTATTAAATTCGAAAGCTATTATGGATTGAAACGAAAATTGACCTATTAAGATTTGAAAACCCTGATCGGGTGAGATAACATCCTAAAAATAATTAATCGCATAAACTTAAAACCCAAAGTTGAACCCAATAATAATTTAGAAAATTTATGGAAGCTTTAAATAAATTTTAGGAGACATAACTCCAAAATAACTATCACATTTGTACACGTTTAACTTAAGAAACTACCCTAAAACTAAAATAATTACTTAAATAAATAAATAATCATATTTTTTGTACAAAAATCGATGCAAATTAGCTTGATCTACTGTGGTGATATTCTTGATTTCCATCAACCAAAAATTTGCAACAATTTGAGTCAAGTTGGATTTACAAAGCCAAAGAAAATTAGTTGAGAGCCCATAAAATTCATCCAAATCAACAAACCATTAAATTTTAAGGAATTCTTGCAATTTTTGGTGGAACAAACTTCATCCTCTCAGCCGAAATATGCTAAGTTGTTGTCTTCCTCCTTTCCTTTATACACATAGTCTTAATTAGCAAGAAACAAGCCACTTAATTTGCACCAAAACAAAGCCATTAAACCACCCAAAAATCAGCTCAAATTCGCCCTCCTCAACCCTATATACCACCAGTATAGTTAACGATACAAACCTTCCATTCTCACTCCATTAACAAGCTTCAAGTTTTGAAAAAGAAACAACAAAGTAAGTGGAAATTCATCTTAGTTGAATTGAGTGTTAAACATTATTCTAAACAATGTTATTGTAAGCTCTAGGTTCGTATCAAGCTCTATGGAAGAGTTTAACATCCTCATATCAGCTTATAGAAGGTAAAATTCAACTTTAACACTCTATATATGTATTACAATATATAGGAGCTAGGAAATAATATGATATGAGGATTCTATGATGTTATATCTACTACTATATCACGAAAAATATTTGTTGAGCATGTAAGAACACTTAGAAGAAGTTTTAATACAAGTATAATACGCATATATTATAAGAAAGTTAAGTTTTTGAATTGAAAAAAATCGAAGAAGATGATGAACAGTAACAACACTGCCCCTACACCGATAGTGTAAGTACTCAACGCTGATGGCGCACACGTAGACAGCGGTGTTGAGACGACTTACACTGGAAATAGAAGCTAGTAATAATTTTTTTTAAGTAAAATGAACGAATGCCGGCAATCTAAACTCTATACTAGCGGCGTTGGAGCCGGTGTACGTTGTACACTAGCAGCCTTCGAACCTAGTGTACGCTGGGATTTAAGACGTGTAAAAATAAAACGAACACCGACATCCTGGGAATAAATGCCGGCAGCGTAGAATGCCAGTGTACATGCATAATTTCCCTGAACAAAGTCTGTTTTAAGCAAAACGGATTATATATATATAAACCAAATAATAATAATAATAATAATAATAATAATAATAATAATAATATTTATGAATTATTAAACTCTAAAAACTATTAGAAAAATATTATTATTATATGATATGACAATTGTTTAATACTTGTTTTATATAGATAAATATATAAGAATGAAAATCTAAATAAGCTAAAATTATGAATAATGTGATTTCCAAAAATAACAAGATAATCATATGAATTAAATCAAGAGAAACATGATGAAACTAAATAATAGAAAATAAATACTAGTTGCCATAATAGGTTAACTAGGAAACGATATAAAAGTAACAATAATAGTAATGATTAAATATTGATATACTAAATACAAATTTTACAATTACCCGATAAAAATATAAATATCAAATAAGATCAAGAAAAGCAAAATGAAAATAAAATAATAAATAATATTTGTTACCATAAGACCCCTAAAAGATTAATAAGATAATAGGAATAAAATCAAATACCAATATAGGATACTTAGACACCCATAGGAGTTAGATATATAATTCATGCCTTATTGATGAATATTTTTATTCATCTCAATAGGTGACCTTGATACTATAAAGGATTTTCCAGCCGACTACTACGATTAACCAATATTAGCAAGTGAGTAACTCAGATCTATTATACTATTTGTGCTTGTAATTAGTTGAATATGTAAAGCTAAGATAAGAATATGATTGTTATTATATTGGAAATGTGTTTTGATATGATTGTATGGTTGTTAATCCATGATAACAAAAGTGACAATATAGATTGGTTGATGACTGAGATAAGCATATTATATGTTGTGTGTGTAATGTATGGACACCATAAGCCTGATAAAAAATTATTGGCTTTATAATTAAAACAGTCATGCATTACACGAACTGCATTATTGCATATTAAAAAAGGGTGACAGTCTGCTACGTATTTATATTTCGGTTCTCTGTTGATGCTTAGTTTTTCTAAAGTGTTAGCTCTTTCAAGGTTTTCTTTGTTCTATTAGTTCTACGAGAACTCAGTGGAAACGAAGAACATACGCTCGTAGTATCGCATTGAAATGATTAATACTTAGGGAGTTTTTAAGGATTAATGAAGGAAATGGTTAGTTAAAGTCCCATTAAGCTAAAAGTGATAACCCTAAGATGAGAAATCATTGATTTTCTTGTAAACTTAGTCTCTCCTGGTTAGGTGGGTCATAAAGTAATTATTCTTGAACTTTAAAAAAAGGCGTAAATCTTTTTTCTATTTTGATTCTAGATCATCCAAGCTTGTATCTGAGCATATGTTTGATTGATTGCATTATATATGATTTGTTAATAAACTTGCTTAATGTATAATATGTCTAGTTATTCATTGAGCATGTAGTTTCGCTCACACTCTTAAAGACCTTTTAGGTTAACTCTACGACCTCGGTTGGTTACTTCCAAGGGCATGGCTTCGATAAGAACTTAGAAGGTAGAAGATTGTGGGATCTTCGAGTTATGTTATCTATTTTTATTTCTAATCATAAGATAGTTAGTACAAGTGTTAACAATTATATATTTGAAGACTTTTAGAATAGAATTGTGATTTGTAATACTATTATGATAATCACTACTTATGATAGCAGATATTTACTAATTTATGTCTTATATGTGTTCATCATTTCTTATCGATGCAACAAAAATATCTTGTTGTTTAAAAATATGTCATTCTCTGAAGGTTAAATAGTGATAGTGTACAACTGTGGCATGTGTACTACTACTAGGGTACCTTCAGAGCGTGATAGTTTTAAGCCTGTAATGCCCCAGAACTCCACCCACCGAGGTATTATCCTCTTTAGCCACACGCACAAGGTTTTGTCATTTTGGTGCCAACACTTCTCAGGAGGGTCACCCAACATGGATTGCTCAACATAGAACATACTTAACTTTGGAGTTTCAATAAACTCCAAGCCACTACACCAAAAGGCACCTCTATTATTAGAGTTCCACCATCTATATTTGAGGGGTATTTCATACTCTTGTTAGTTTCGTTACACAGGTCCAGAACTACACCAGGCAAGGAGGACACTCTTCCATTTCCAGCTAGTGAACTGCTCTAATACTACCTGTAACACCCCGTAAGTCTGTCCATCAAGGTATTATCCGTTTTGGCCACATGCCACACGTTTTTATCCTTTTGGTGCCCATGCTTCCCAAAAGGTCACCCATCATAAGATTGCTCTGCATAAAATATGCTTAACTTTTGAGTTCCGATGAACTCCAAGCTATTACACTAAAAAGCGCTTCTGTTAGTAGAGTTTCACAACCTATATTTGAGGGGTATCACACAACCAGAGTTGCCCCCCCTCCCCCCCAATAGAAAAATTAACAGGTTGATATGAAGAGCATCTCATTCTACAGCTTCAACCAGATAGGAAAAAGTATATCTTTCAAGGTTCAACTATGGATAATTGGAACTCCAAGGTATTTCCCATTTTTGAAGTAGTTTTAAAACCAAATTTCTTTTCAATTTTATTTTCAAAAACCAAATTTCTTTTCAATTTTATTTTCAAGGGCAAGATAGGTGTTCTCCGAGAAAATATGATTGTCTTCTCTTTGCTGATCTGGTGGCCAAAAGCAGTGCAAAACTCCTCCAAGACTCTTGAGATAACTTGTACCTAGTCTAAAGAGGCTTTAGCAAAAAGAATTAGATCATCTATGAAAAACAAGAAGGCCCTATAGGAGCATTTCGAGCTATTATCGATGGCTTCCATCTTCCTTTATTAACTTCATCAGTGATCATGTGAACTAAGCTCTCCATGCACAAGACAAAAATGTATGGTGATATGGGATCGCCTTGTCTAATGCCACGGGTAGTAGAAAATGAATCAGTAGTATGACCATTCCAAAGAATTTTCATAGAAGGAGAAGAGATATAGGCTAATATAGCATATTGTATGTTCATAAGTATACCCAATAAGGTTAGAGTATCTTTGATAAAGCTCTAAGATAGTCTATCGTACGCCTTGTCTAGATCGAATTTAATGGCCATCCAACCCATTCTACCCTTTTTCTTTCGCATCGAATAGAAAGCTTCTCGAGCAATGATTATGTTATCCATAATCTACCTTTCAGGGATGATGCTGGATTGCATAGAACCAATAAGTTTACATATAATGTTCTTCAATCAGTGTGTTATTACCTTTGTAATTATTTTATAATGAACATTACATAAGTTAATCGATCTAAACTAAGTAATACTATCAGGATTATCCCTCTTAAGAATCAATACAAGAGTTGTGTCATTGGTTTCAATAGAAAAGGCGCCCGTATTAGAAAAGGCTTGGACCATTTTGCATACCGAGTCTCCTATAAACTTCCATTGATTTTGATAGAACACAGCATGAATGCCATCAAAACCAACAATTTTCATATGAGCCATGGCAAAAATAGCCTCTTTAATTTCTTATTCCTTCATTTTTTTTTTCTTTTACCTTTTCCACATCATTGACAAACAGAGGAGGAAATACTGTTTTAGTATGAAGAATAGGTCTATAATGGGGCCAATCTTCCTCATATAAACTTTTGAAATAATTAACCGCTATACTTCTCAATATGTCTTGATCCGAAATGCACTCATTTCTGACCTTCAACATTGCAATATTCATCCTTTTGTTTTTAGTTTTGGCTCTTTGATGGAAAAAAGCTAAATCTCTGTCACCAAAATTGATGAAATCTATCGAAGCTCTTTGCCTCTAGTAGGCCTCTTCCTGAATCAAAATGTCTTCTAATTATATTTTCAGCTCAAACTCTAATCTTTGCAAATTAAGGGTAGTATGAGTCTCCATGGCCCTTTGGATAACACCTATTCAAGCTAGTATGCACTTCTTTTTCCTGAAAATATTGCCAAAAACCATTTGATTCCATATCATAGCATCGTCCTTAAACTACTTTAGAGCTACTTCAAGAGGTACACTATTATTCTAGCTTCGTTCCATAAAATCTCTCCAACCCTCATGAGTCAACCATGAGGCTAGAAAATGAAAAGTTTTTTTTTTATTTGAATAACATCTTGACATTAGAAAGGCTTAACTAGCAAAAGACAATGGTGTGAATAGATTTTAGGTAAGTGAAAAACTTTAGTATCTTCAAACAGTTTTCATCCATTTGTTGTTACCCACTGCTCTATCTATTCTTTCAAAGATCAATCCATGATTCCAAGTAAAGTTTGGGCCATAGAACCAAGATCCATCATATTACAATCTTTCATCCATTCTCTAAATTTGGAACAAGAAGCATATCCCCTTATTGAACTTCCTTTCTTATCCTCCCTAGTAAAGAATGCATTAAGGTCTCCTACCACTAACCATGGGGTTCCTTAATTAACTTGCAAATTTCTTAAGTTAGTCCAAAGTTTTTGTCTCAACCTAAAATTCAGATTTCCATACACTGCCGTAAATAAGAATTAAATTCCACTTTCGCAACTTATATTCCTATGAACAAATTGCATAATATTGTAGATTATATTGATATCCACCAACTTTGACCATCCAACCTAGATTCCTCCTATCTATGAGATTGATCAAATCCCTACTTAGATATGACTTTATCGGTTTTTAATCCACTAATTTGAGGTTCCACTAAAACCGCTATTTTTTGTTTGTATTGATGCATGAAGCATTTTAAAGTATTAACAAAACCTCTACTTTGTTCCCCTTAGCAATTCCAAATCAACATATCACAACTTGCCTTCATTGGGAATGAAAAGGGAATTAATAAACAAACTAGATTAAGATCATTAGTTAGCATCATCATTAATTGTTCCCATCATAACATTATTTCCATTTTCCTTAAAAGGAATATTGAAGTCAACACTCTCTTTATCTTCAAAGAAGCTTCCATTCTAAGTTTTTAGACTGTACTTGCTCAATTTCCTTCACATTGTTTTCATTTTGAGTTTACTTTTTAAATTAATTGCTCCCTTCTTAGTTGGAGATCTACTGGAGCTACCAGTTCAGTGCCTAATTGACTCTGTCTGATTTTGACTATTGAAGGAACAATTTCATGACTTACCAAAGGCAAAGAAAGTCTAAGAGCCATATGTTTTGAATTGTCCAAAGTAGTGACCTGGTCTACAAATTCCAAATTAGACTTCATATTATTTATGCCAATAAAAGGCAAATCCACATAAAGTGGGTTAGACATGACAACATTAGAGTCCATCCCTAATGGAGCTACCTCAATTAACATTTTATCTTCCTTCTCCTTTAGCCTACTCAATGATAATTCCTCATTTTTTTTCCATTGGAACCAATTCATGAATCTTAAAAACAATTATCTCCCTCACTTTTGGCCTTATTTGAGATTTTGGTTCTTCTTCATATTATCCTAGTTCAGCTTTTCAATAGGACATTTTTTTCCTTCTTCTTATTACCCATGTTTTGTTGTTTATTCACCTTTATGTTCTTCATAGATTGCATAGTATCTTGTGCCATCATAGATAACTCTTGGATATCCTTCTCTTGATTAGCATTCTCTTTTTCTATCCAAGCAAGAATATCAAACCCTGATTTCCCTTGTATACTATCCTCCAAGTCATGCTTCTTACCTCTCATATTCGCATTATCTTTATTTAGTTTCCTTTTCCCCTATCTGGGCGCATGTATCCACGGACCAAGAGTGGATTCATGTTCTTTTAGACTACCGTTATTATTCTTGAGGAGGTTTACATCTTTCAAACATTCAAGATTATTCACAGTCACTTGTTCGTCGGAGGTTGCAGTAATATTATCACTTTACCTCCTCCTTATCCTTACAATTTTTGCTTACATGACCATATTTTCCACATACAAAGCATATAATTAGGATATCCTCATATTCAACCCTTTGCGTTTTTCCATCAATCATGACATGAGAGACTAGAGGTTCTCTCAGATTTAGACCCACGCAACTCTTGCAAACTTTCCTATTAGCTTCCTTTATATTATAATCAACCTTCATGAATGTCTAACAAAACTTGCAATGGCCCTAATGATGCTCTTATTATAATATTGAATGGGTATACTTGGGAATCTCACCTAAGCAATAATAGACTCTACAGATTTTTTCGGTATCAAAAGAAGGGTTCCATGACTGTTCCGTTAGATAATGTCTAAAAATCACCCATGGACCTCGTAGGAGGTCATGAAGGTAATCATTAGAATATTAGGATTGTTCAATCTTATCAAAAAATACTTGTTATCAAAATCTACTATTTTTATCTCCCCACCCAGCTTTCAAAGGCTATACATCCTATTTTCAACATACGATATCCAATTGACATTTCTAATAATTTAACCACCACTTTATTCTTCATGGCATTTGACACTAATTGATGAGCCCTATCACAGAAATGAATGGCAAGTAAACCTTCTTCCTTGGTCACTTTGAAATCATTTTCTTCAATCACAAATTCATTTAGAGCCCTAATTTCAATCTACTTGCTTCTTTCTCCCATAAGAGTATCTCTAAATGATAAAGTAGGTATATGAGAAGATGATTCATCAACATGATTTCTCACCTTCTTTGTAACACAATTATCTTCAAATAGATCTAGGTAAGGATCCTTCAAAAGTGTAGGAGAGACATCCATGGATTTTGGCATCATATTATTTTCTAGGTTTTTTCAGACAAAAGTTTCTTTATTGCTGAAATGTAATTTCATTAGATATTATTAGTGAATTAGCAAGAGATAATTATTAATAAATAGGTAATAAATTTTCACTACTTACATAAAAGTTTAAACATTTAATGCCATTTACTTAGATAGACCTAATTGGAACATTAAGTAGCAAATGTCCACACAAGTATAGACCCGATAAAGTAGGCTGGGTCTCGATTTAGTGTTCGTTGGTGTCGGGTTTGGTTAAGTGACTTGACTCATGGTGAGGTTTATTATGAACTGGCATAGCAAGCACAAAATTGTCACTGACCAACCCTATGCAAGTACTAAAATAAAATATTTTTATTTTACCCTTTGTGTGAATTGTGCATAGTACATGTATTGTGTTTGGTATGTTAATGAATTAAGAAGGTGGGAACTAGGAGAAAGAGTCTGTGACAAGAAATATGGAAGCATTTCATTCTCTTTTATGTGTTTGGATAATGTCAAAGATGAAAAGGAAAAATCTTAAATATTATTGTAAACAATATAAGATATAACATTAAATTATTAGCATGCCCTACAAATAGTAACATTTATATAATAAATGTCCAGATAGAAATCTATAAATAATAGAACTTATGTGTTTAACCATAAAAAAATATGAAGAAAGAAAAAGCTTAATTTTGATTGTTATTTGGATATGGAAAAAGGACATTATTATGTTTTATATAGATTTTAAATGTTGTAATTTTTTATTAAAGATAAAGTAACTTACTTTATTTAAGATAGTTTGAAAAGAAAGGGCAAAGAGGTAAATTTTTTGTTTTTATCTTTACCTTCCCTCTTCTTTCTCTCTAATTTTGAGGTAGGCATTTTTAGTGAGCCTTATGGAAAATACTACTCTACTTTCCCTTCCCTCCCTCTCCTCTCTCTAAACAAAATAAAGGAATTGATCTATATCCTCCCTATTTTTTCACTTTATTTCCTTTATTCCAAACACATTAGAAGTTTCAAGATACTAGACAAAGATTTTGAGGGTTTAATTTATAAAAGGCATATTTGTAATAAATTATGCGTGCACTAATACAAGATAAGTCCCTTAAAATTAACATATGATGTTGGTTTTTTGTGCATAGTTAATTATCAATAAAGGCTCACTAATATTATATTATTCTTGGAAACATCCATGATCAAATGTATACCTAGAATGGACATTAGCATGTGTCATCATATTGTTTATCTCAGGTATACTTACGAACTGAGGGAATTAGGTTTTAAAAAGATGTACATAGGAAAGATCAGACTAAGATGTAACTCATTACACTTTATTCTTAGGGAATATTTTATTTGACTGTTACCGATTATTTTCCTAATAAACAAGTGAGATTAATCTTTAGATATCATGTTGTTATGTGCTTAATTTTAAGATTGAAGGGCTTTGGTGCCTGTAAAGCATTATTCTCTCAAGAGCCATCATTAAATCAATTAGTAGATATGGGTAAAGATCAAGTAAGAGTTTATGAGTTAAGATGGGAATGGATTTGCTCATTCTTTAATGGATGATTATATCTATGGCCACTTATATGGTTTTATAACTCAAGTCGATAACGATAGCAAGATCTAATTGAGTCTAAATTGCTCTAGAAAACCAAGCAAAAGCATTAAATCCATAATGATGAATTCATACATGAATTCATTAAAGACATCAAAGTTAAGCAATATGATTAGGTATGTAGATTCATTGTACTCTATAATCATGAATATCTTTCCTAGATCTTTAGGTAGATATAGGGAAATAATGAGGTACTTTGTTCGTACCTTTGATAGCATGTTTGCCACATGGGAGACATAAAGAATCACATGAAATATAAGATGTTTTAGGATTAAAATCAAATGTAAGAAGTTGAGAAATCTAAGTCAAATTATTGAAATCGATTTACTTGATTTAGAGTTAGAAATGTTATTGAACTTAAAATAGATTACTAAGGGTTTGGAAGTTATAATTCATAAAAAATTAACGTGCTCTTAAACCCAACATTAATGAAGAAAGGTGAAAATTGAATAAATATACTATGGGCAAAACCAAATTAGGCTTGAACATCTAAAAGTGGTGCTAAATGTATTGCATACTTAGAAGGGTATGCAATATATTCCAAGTCTTTTATTTAAAAGGGGGATTTGAATATGAATTTGTTTCATGTTGACACAATTGTTAATATCACTAGGTTAGAAGACAATCGACCTGCATTTATATAGTTTGGGAGATCAAAATCGCTCACTCAATGTATGAAAAGGAAGAAACACATATCAAATGCATTCTTAAATTGACACATAGCTAAGGAAAGCTTCTACATTTGATGAGAAAACAAACACTATCTCTTGATCAAGGAATTGGTGGGGCCATTTACAAAGAAGGCATTTGCTTTTATACATTATTCTCATATATCATTGTCTATTACCAACTCTTATTGAGCTGAGTAATTTCAAAATGGATTTTGATGAGGCCAAAACTTTGTAACTTAACTTACAAAATTAATCTTTAAATCATATTTAATTCAACATAATCTAAATCTTGATTAATTCCCTCAAATGGATAAAATATGTGACCATTAGACTAAACAAATCACTAAGAGAAAAATGAACTGGGGATAATATTTGCTCGTACCTTCTTATGTGCTTTGTTTGTAAATGTGTTGTGAGTTCTAGAGTGCACCATCTCGCCGATGCAAATTGGATTGACTTGTCAGTGCTAGTGCAATATGTAAACCAACATTCTGTGGATTTCAAGAGGTCTATTAAGGCCTCCCATTAGCTCACTGATAGGAGCAAAATTAGTCATTACCTATATTTAATGCAGGGGCATTTTTAGAGGAAAAAGAGTTAAACCACGAAATTTCTTATAAAGCTATAAATTTGATTTTTTTTTTTTTTTTGGATGGGGGGTTTGGGAGTTATAAGAGCATATTAAGTGATATTAAATCGCCATGTATCAATTCTCTCTTTAGATTTGTTTTTGTACTTCTTTTCCTCTATATTGTGAGATAGAGAGAAAATTTATAGTGTCATTAAGTCAGTTTGCAATCTTTTGTAAGGCACTAAACTTGAGTTTATTAAGAGACTTTCTAAGAAATTTGACTTGTGTGTACTGTGCGTATGATATTTGTAAGGCATAACTCTTGTGTGATTGTTTTGTACCTTATTCGAAGTATTGTTTTTTGTTTGTGAATAAAGTGGTGGTGAAGTTGAGAGGCATTTGTGAGGATCATGAAGACTAGGGACTAGACTGAACTCCATGTTATATTTTGGCTCGTTTCTCTTCTAATTATTGCAATTAACATATTACTGTTATTTATTTGTTAAATTGCATTGTTTAAATATTGTTTGTAAAAAATGAAAAATTCATCTTAAGTATTATTCTAGGTTTTACATAGGCTGTGCAACTCTCTCCACGTTAATTCAAGAATGATATAGTGGTTTTAGATGAAATTCATATCATTTGGACAATAATCAAAATCAAATTCTATTAATAAATATTAATTTTAATCTTTGATCAAATGTAGTCTATTAATAAATTGATAGTGGTGATGTGGAGCTTAAAGTGGTGTCCAACTACGGTTAAAGAAGTGATGGTTGATATAGTATTCAATGCCACTTCCATAGTCTTATCTCGTTATTGTTAATAATTGATTTCACACTCTATATAATCAAGGTCGGGTCAAGTTCTACTAACATTAATATTAATAAGTTCATGAAGTCTTATATTCATGTTGTTCATCATGGTTGATTCTTAAATTAAGTAGGATGTAGCTATATGTATGTTTATATCATAAAAATATGGTTCATGTGTGAAAACCATTTAAAACTTTGTCAAATCCATGTTTTTCCTACCATCAAAAAAACCAATCACATATGCACTATTGATATGTTAGAAAGAGAATTAATAAGTATGCTTGGTTTAAGCGATAATACTTGTGTGTGAGAGAAAACCCCTTAATTCCTAAATTTCTTATTCAATATACTAGGGGACAATGACACTCGCCTCTGCATATGTGAAAAAAGAAGAGTAAAGATACAGAAAATTTTGTTACAAAGTGTATAAAGAGAGAAAGTAAAGTAGCAAGTGGATAGTGGTAAGGAGGAAGAAAGAGAGAGGAGAAGAGTAGAGATATGCAAATGGGTTATGCAAGCTAACCCATCCTACTTTAGCCTGCTGGTTATGCAGGCCAAGATTTTTAGCCCAATCAACCCACGCAGGTTGGTAGATTAAACGGGTTGGCCCGCGAATCTGTAAGTATTTTCTTTTTATTAAAAAAATTTATGAGAATTTACATTTAAATTTAAATTTTTATATAATTTCAATATAGAATGTTTTTTATCTCACCTATTACCTACATATGGTAATCGTGTATGGAAAAATTGTAGACCTCTATTTTGAAATTTTTTATCTAAAAAAATATTCTAACTAATAGAAATTAAAATCCATTCCATTTTTTTTCCTTTAGCCTGGCAACAAAAAATAAATCCTTAAAATTATCAATTAATATTGTGTTGCTTATTTTAAATAGAAGCATATAAATATCTCATAGATATAAAAAAGAAAGTACTGATAAAAGGACTAAGGATATAATAGACATAATGTTAGAAGTTAGAAAGTTTGAAACATAATATCCATAAAAATTACATAATCAATATTCAACAACTAAAGAATAGAAAAGTAAAGTGAAGAGGAAAGAAAAAGGGTAACAAAGTAGCATTTCTTTTTTTTTTATGTTTTTTGAATATCGCTTTAACCCGTAGATTATGTGGGGCAGGCCATTTTGACCCGCACATTAAACAAGCTAAAATTTTTAGCCCAACCAACATTTTTTTGCGGATTATGTAGGCTGCATGCACAACTCTAAAGAAGAGAGAGAGTGTATGGGGTATGTAAAAAAAATTATCTTAACATTTTTTGACACATAAAGTAACTATCATTTTCAATATTTACTTAATATTAATATAAATAATCCACTAAATTTATGGATGCAGGCTATTTACCATAGTCTACTTCTCTATTTTTATAATCTAACTTTTGTAATTAAATTTCTGACTAATTGCAATGTCTAACTAATTCCTTAACTTATATCTAATGTGTAACGGTTTATACCATCCATAAAACAAACCACAATGCCAAATTCAAAAAGATCAAAAAAGAAAAAAGATCTAGATTTCCAATTCTCCATTACCATGGCAACATTTATATCGTAATTAAAATATGTATGTGATGACAAAATAACCAAAATATATATGTACGTATATAAAAATATGTTAATTTAGTATCCTTGGCCAAAGTTGGCAACTACATTATTATAAGGTTGCATTTGATACGAGAACTAATCAAGACAGAAAGAACTATACAACACAATATAAGAAATACTAGATAAAACAATTCCTTTATACCACATTCGATATATATCAATGTTGTCAAAATCGGATTAGACTAGTCGGTCGGATACGATTCAACCAGAATCAGCCTTAAAAACGAGCCAATTTCGACTAACGGACCGTTTTTTGGTTGAACCGACGGGTTCAACCGTGACTCCGTTGACCGGGGGGTCATCCAAGTAGAAATGCACCGCTATTAAAAAAAAAAAAAAAACTAAAAAGTGAGAACACAGCAACCATAAAAATCTCCTTCTTCATTTCCGAAGTTTGGAATCCAAACATGTCCAATCTAAGCAGACCACCACATTGGAACTGCTCATGCAAGACGACGATGCCATCATCTCCATCAAACAACAACGCTCCCATACCACTATGACAGTCCGCAAGACCTTCCCAAAACCATAAAGTTATCACCGCTTCTTCCTCCATAACTCCCAAACATCTAAGTTCTTCTGTACGCTTTCAAGTTGATAACTGAACATGGTTGGGACTATTGAGAGTGTTTTTGGTTTATTTTTTTTGATGTTTGGTCTGATGGCTATGATGGATGATGTTGGTCTTAGTTTTGGGTAGTATTTGTGAATGCGCAGTCAGTTGTTGTGTCTGCCATGTCTGTTCGGTATGAGTGGTGTTTGGTCACAATCAGTTTTGGGTAGTGTGTTCATGTTGTTCATTGTCATATTTGTTAATCAGGAAAATAAAAATACAGCTAATGGCATTGGCAGTGCGTTGACAAGCAAGTGAAAAGTGAAATTATCACGCAAATAATAAATGCTTCAGAAAGAAAGATGAAAGGACTTGGCATGGCACCCAATTCAATTTTCTTTATTCCTTTAATTATTATTAAATTAAAATTCTACAATGGCATTTATGTGCTATTTGATGAATTCTATATGTGTTCCTTTTTATCTTATATTACTTTTTAATTATTATTTGGATCCTAAATGTTAGTAAAAAAATGTATCTTATTAGTTTCTATGAAATATGCATGCTGATTTGAATTTTATAGATTGACTGATGGAGTTAATTTAAATATGAATTTCATTGCATAAATTTTATTTATTTGTCTTTTTTTATGATTTGGATTTAACTTAAAATTTCATTTTTCACCGATCCCGGTGGAACCGATTCGACCTCTCGACCCCCAACTTCTTAACATGTCTGCATCAACCCGATTGGGTTGACAACATTGGTATATATGATACTAGATACAAATTTTTATGCTATTTGTTATTTGATATATAAAAGTATAGGACAAGATTATATTTTAACCATTATACTCATATATTGTAATATATTTATTTAATTAATTTATTATATTATTTAAAAAAAAGAAATGGATGCTAAAAGTAAGGATAACTTTAGAATTTTCAAAATTGAAGTTTTTATTCAGTCTAATAATTAATAAGAAAAACCAACAAAGGATTAGAAGTTTTGTCGTATAAAACATGTGGTGAAAATACAATATGAAATTATTTCATGAAAATTCTTTCATGGCAATAATTAGAGCAACCAAATATTCCCAAATTTCTTCATACAGGTGCTCTCAGATCATGAGAACATTAATGTTAAAAAGAAGATAAGAGGTTCCAATATACAAAAAAAAAAAAAAAAAAAAAAATATTCGTTTTAATTTTTTACTTTCTCATTTGGCGAATAAAAAACTCAAGTTTATAAAATTACACTGCAAAATATTTTTGAAACTTTTTATAAATTAATTATACGTAATCATGTCCAAAATTCAGTCCTACACCACCCATAATCCAACAATTAAAATATCTTTTTATTCCTTAAAAACCTAGCAATTCCTTAATAGTTCTTACTATATTTTATTTTCTCTTCAATTTTTTAATTAGCTAATATGTATAAACAATTTTCCCTTTATAACTTTTAAATGGTCAATAACTTAATATATTTAAACAATTTTCTATGCATAACGAAATAGGCATTAGCGGATAAGATAGTAAGTGCTGGGTAACCTTACCCCTAAATTATGAATGGTACCAACCATCTTTTCCACTGGAAGTGATAGTTACCTCTTACCTCTCATTAACTATTGAATAAAATCTCACCCCGCCCCCCCCACACCACCAAACCCTCCCCCACCCCCCCCCCCCCCCCCCCGCGGGGAATGATCCATGCAGGGTAGAAAATCTTTACTCACTGGGTATTATTAAGGCTTCATGCATCTGGGGAAGACAAGTTTTATTGTATGACAAAAAAAAAAAAGAAACTGCATCTACAGCACTATGAAAAATATAAAAATAAACTTAAAAAAAAAAAAAACCCTAAAAAGTTGCAAGACCATAGTGATTAGCAACTAGCAGCAAATGATGGATCCTAAACTATTTGCTTTAACATCAACACACCATTTCCATTCACCAAAAAACTTAAAAAGAAACAAGAATCCACCAAACACACAAATTACACAGAAAGCGCATCCCTAATTCTACTGCAATCAACAAGATAAGCAAACCCATATGCCATGTTTTTCAAAGTAGCCTCATGCAACTCCTCGTTCGAAGTCGCCGTCGCATCCGTCGAGAAAAACACCCGAAACCCTCTCACGAACGCCTCACGCGCCGCCGTCTCGCAGCACAGATTGGTCATGACGCCAGTCACGATCACTTCCTTCACCCCCATCTCCACCAACCTCTCCTCCAATCCCGTGTTCCTGAAAGCGCTGTAGGTGTACTTCATCACCACCGGGTCATCCGGTTTCCGGTCGAGCTCTTTCATCAGCTCCGCCGCGTAGGTTCCGTCGATGATGCGGTCGTTGCCCCACCACTCTACCAACATGGGGTATTCAGAAGGGTCCTTGTCGCAGTGGCGCGTGAAGAATATGGGCATGGAGGCGCGTCGGCAGAGCTGGATTGTGGTGTTGAGGTTGTTGATTATGGGTTTGGCCATGGAGAAGTGGTTCTGGACATCGATTACTAGGAGAGCGCAGTGTTTTGGGTCTGGGTTCCTTTTCCGGATGTCATATTTTTCGTACGATGAAGATTTGAGGGTGGCGGTGGCCATTGACACAAAGCTGGAACGTGAGTCGGAGATGGCTGGTTTTGGATTCGTAGTATATAATGCGGGATAAGAACATTCGTTTTATTTATTTATCGTGGGCTCTACACTCTGGGAGTCTCGGACCTTCTAGGATGGACGTTTAGATTAAGTAATGCATGTTGGACATTTCCGTATTTGGGTTTAATTGGAATAAAGTTATTATTTTATTTGGGTTAATAACAAAAATATTATCGGAAGTTAAAATTTTTCTAGATTTTTTTATACTAATCAGATATGAGAAAGACTATATTCAGATATCAAAATTAGCAAAATTAAACTTTAATTTTTAAGTATAAAAAAAATTTACGAAAATTTTATTAAGATATCAAATTATTTGAATACCTAATTGAACTTTTTATAAAAATTTAAGTATCATTTTTTACTTTATGCCATTTTATTTTTATTGATCTATTTTTGTTCTTATAGAGTAAGTATTTTTTTTTTATTTAGTTTATAGAAATTATACTATACATAATATTATTTCATGTAATATTAAATAAAAAAAGAACTTATATTTTTTTCCTTTGTCAAAGGAGTTGCCATCGAGGAATTCTCACTTCTCATTAAATATATTTTTTTAAAAAAATACTCCCAACCATAAAATAAATTAATATAAGAAAATTTATTATTAATATATGTACATACATTTTTTAGACTTATTTCGTTTTAATAAACTAAATATAATATAAATAGTTAATCCATATGAAACTAATGTAAATTCAGTGAGATAACGCAAAATAAGGTGTTAGATGGGTTTTGGTAAAAACTAAAATGTTCAAAAAATTTAATGTTTTTGATCGGGTTTTACTAAATTCAACTCGTTCACTCCTACATATTAGTCATTATTTTATTTTACATCGTAAAGGTATAATTCAAAAATTTTATCAAGCTTGTTATTTATTTTGAGAATAAATAATATAATAAGTTATTTAGAATATATACAATATTATTAGCTTAAGCTTATACTATTATTGAATTTATAAGTTTTAATAGTTATGTCTTTACTCTATTTAAAATTTCAAAAAATATAAATTTAAAAAAAAATTGAGTAAGATCGTATTATTTAAATGGGAAAAATTTAGGCAGATTTGAGCGTACGATATAAAATCATGTAGGGTTTTGGATGAGTTTCAAAATACCAAATAAGGTACCAAAACATGTTTGAGTTTTATAAAACCTTCCTGAACTAAACTTGATTGCATCTCTAATGTAAAATGTCAAGTGTATATGATATGCGTGTGCAATTGTCTCTAATATGAAATGTTAGAGAGCACATGATAAGCATGAGAAAATGTATCCCTAATATGAAATATTAGAGGGTATATAATAAGGATGAGTAGCAATGAAAGTTGGTTAAATATTTTTTCATGAAATATGAGATGAATTTCATGGACATTTTTTAGACCATTGAGGTTTAAATCGGATTTTTTTTTTTTTTTGGAATTATTCAAAATCCAATATAATAAATAAACTTAATACATAAAGGACCAAAGATGCATAAAACTATACCACCAAAAAGTGAAAAAGTAATTTCAATAGGTCATAATGATTTTTTAAGCCTTTTCATAATATAATTGTTTTTTTATAAATACATGTATCGTTGGTATTTTGTAAGTTCTTAAGTTAATTTCCTTTTTTCATTTATTTAAATCATTTAATTTTTTAGGATTAATCATTAGAAATATGAATTTTGAAGTGTTTAAATTAAATTGGATTAGCTTATGGATCCACTAAAGGTGAGTTTTGGATATTCAATTAGTTGTAGTCCGGCCTTTAGTCACGTGACTCACATCTTCAAGATACATTACAGGGACTAGGTTTTGGTTTTGAGACGCTTAACTTTTTTGGGCCAACTTAATATTATGGGAAATCCTTCTTAGACTTGTCAATTGCATCCCTCAAATTTAGCATCAAAACTTACTACGTTTTGTTTAAATTGTTTGATTTTTATCTATATCGTAATTATATTATATCTGTATCTATAATTTATACGTATCATAGCTATATTTTATATATTTAGTCTATTTATAAATAAAATTATTAGCTTTTATCGATATTTATTTTTTTATAAATATTTATTTAAAAATAATAAAAATATGATACAAAAATGATCAAAATATGATGAAATAAACAACTATTAAAACACACTGAATCGGTTAGGATCGTGATGTGAGTCTTAAGCCGTTCCATGTAACCAAAACTAAAGAAAGCACCGTCTGGAGAAGTTGCAAGGTCGTCAAGGGCTGAGAAAGAATGAGCAAGTGTAGGTAGTCAACCTTCTAGACGAAAGTGATTAATCACTCAAGCGATCAACTAGGTTGGAGGAAGTGGATCGGCGTGGTTAATCCAGACAATCAATCTATATATATATATGCAAAATTCTTACGAATTTCTATCATTGGTTTTTGTAACTAGTTTCCTATTTTGTTAATGCCTATGCGTTTTATCAATCTAATCTATAAATATGCAAGTTATGTATTAAATTACAATTATTAATATTTTGCTAAATTGCTCCACTATAAAATTAAGGGTTGATGTTATAAGTGGTATCTAAATTTTTTAAAAATATGTAATTTGGTATCTAGACTTTGAAATTAATCAATTTAATACCTAAATTTTAATATTGATTAATTTACTGTCTCAAAAACTTTGAAATTGATTAATTTAGTATCCGAAAGAAAAGAACGTAAAGAAATTGATAATTTACTGTTGGGGTACACAAAAGTTCTTTCATATACCAAATTGATCAATTTCAAAGTTCAAGCATTAAATTGATTAATTTAAAAGTTCAGGTACTTAAGTACATATTTTGCTAAAGTTCAAATACCATTTGCGACATTAACCTTAAAATTAACGTGTCAACCTTGTACTTTCTCACTCTTATCAATTATTTTATGATTGTGGCAAACAACACTTATACATGTCAATAGCCTATATTGTTGAACATTATTGAAATTCGGACACCTATCTTTTTTTAATGTATTCAATTATAATAACATTTAATCAAACATATAGCTTACATCATTCAAATATTTAAAACTACTTATACATTTAGATTTGCCTGATAGCATACATTTTCAATAGCTTTTACTCTTGCACTTGGTGTAAAAAAGAATGTAAAATATTAATTAAAAAATAAGAAATTTGTAATTAATTTAAGAGCACCTAAGTTTCTAGGTTTTAAAATATCATTAAATCTTAAAGATAGGAAGTGAACAAGTTTGAGGGGCTTTCAAATAAGAAAAACATAAATTTGAAAAAGTCGTGCTAAATATGGATTGAACGTGAACATGACTATATTTGAAGTTCAAAGCAGTAGGATAACACAAGTTGGAGAACGAGTCTTGTTTAACTTGTGTTCAAAATAGAAGCACTATATGATATAACATAGATTTAAACATGGCTTGTGTTCAACGTGTTTGAAACAAAACAGTTATAGGATGTTATATGGGCCTGAAAATAGGTAGTGTTTAACTAGAATTCAAAACAAAAACAACATATTAATGTAACAAGGGTTTGAACACGAGTCATGTTTGACATGCGTTTGAAATAAAAAAACATTATATTAATGTAATGCAAGTTCAAACATGGGTCATACTCTGCTCCTATTCACCTACATGATAGCTTTTCAACATCTACTAATATTGGACACCCAATTTCCATTATAAATGTCCACCCAACAGCAATTCATTATTTATACATCTTCTAAAACATATCCAAACCAAAATTAATACAAATATTACATTAAACTAAATATTCCACATTAAATTTTGGTAACTTAAGGGATATTGGTTGAATCATCTTCGCATAAAAAACAATACCACGACTTTGGACGAATTCCTTCATAAGATAATCTTGAAATATACTGTCTTAATCTTGTTAGATAGAGTGTACCCAACATTTTGTAGGGAATAGAGTTATTGGAAAGAGAGTTGACATATGGTGATGTGTAGAAAATTACCAAGCAAAAGAATCATATTTAGGTTTTAAAATAAATGACAATTATAAGGGTTAGGGTATGAAACGAATCCATTGCCCCTAACTTTATTTATTTACTTATTTAGGTTATTTCAAGAGTGGACTCAAGGAAAGCTGTAATATTCCAATTTATTCTAAAAAATGTAACATTTTTTACAATATATAAACTTTCCTAAAACTATAATAGGTACAAAATAGAGAAAAGTCTATAGAGATGTAGAGGTCCTAAACTTTTATTAAATGTTTAGAATATCAGCATTAAAACTTAATCTCAATGATTTGGAAGCTTTAAGAAATGCTCTCAAACTTAAGTCTCCTTTGCATGTTATGTCATAATGTATAGATGATGCTTTAGTAGTTAAGGTGATCATTGCAGAGATTCTACTTCACATGTAATCTATGAAGTTTTCTATAGCTAAAATTTCAAGACTTTTGTAATAGTTCCTAACCTATCATGAAATTGCAAGTTTGACTCTGCTAATTTCTTACGATCCACTTCTCAGCTTACTAGCTTCAGATGGCTCCAAATATATTCTAAACTATTGGAAATAAATTTTTCATCATCATTTAGCTCTCCAACAAGTAACCTTTGAGCTAAGTAATGCAAACCTCATTCTCTAGAACATGTCATAACTCCTTTAGTAACCTAACTTCATCAAAGGGAGTGGTTTGTCTCTAATATCAATGTGGTTACGTTAGCGAAATCACCCTTACCCAAGCCCATTCCTTACGACACTCTCCCTAAGCTAGTTATGGTGTTAGAGAGTTATTCCTCATTTGAGACTTATAAGGCTCATTGAGTATCTAAAGCTAATCTTCACCTCCCTCACTGTCATCATTGTTACTTTCATTATCAAAATCCTTAACAAGATCTCTAAAAGCTAGTCTAGCCTCTTTGTCAGTCTCCTTATTAGATTTACTTGAACCAAAGATATTTCCTTCATATGTGTTTCTTGAGTTATAAAAAGTTGAGATCCATTGACTTATATTTAAGTTGAATCACCATGATTAATGTCCTTTCTATATTAACTTTAAGTGCAGTAGGCAAAATCCACTCGACATGTTTCCACATACAATTACATTGAACCACTAGCACCACCATGTCCTTTTAAAGATGCTCATATCTACCACTCATTACAATCGTTATTTACAAGCACAACATAAAGACAATCCTTACTACCTTCTTCATTTAAGCACCTATGAATCATCTCGACTCAACGGGTTATCAAATTAATTTGAAGATAGTTGCATACAATATCTTATAACTACTCATACTTTGCATCATAAGGAGCCCGAACCATTATCACTGGATAGCATACCTCATTGTTTCCTTCTACCATATTTTCATGAATATAGTAAAACACTCTAATCTCATTCATTTTAACTTATTTATATTTAATTCAATGTGTAAAATGGGCACATTGATAAAAGAATATCCTCTTAACAATAATGTGACCGTGAACAGG
Source organism: Combretum micranthum (assembly GCA_024138025.1). Taxonomy (NCBI): domain Eukaryota; kingdom Viridiplantae; phylum Streptophyta; class Magnoliopsida; order Myrtales; family Combretaceae; genus Combretum; species Combretum micranthum. Next base: position 44,127 of record JAMXBD010003936.1, read on the forward strand.
CACTAAAAGATCTATGTTTGCAAAGTATTGTAGGTTAAGGAGATTTAAACAATCATAAGTCCCACTAGAATGGGAAACATAAAACATACACGAACAATTATATAAAAAGCATCAACGAGGTATTAATAAAGTTACATCAATATGTGATCAAATTCACTTCAATCATATCCACTAACTCTAATAAAATTTGGTAGGGAAAAAGATTTGAAAAAAATACAATAAAATAAGGATGGATACTACTTAAATTCGACAAGCGAAAAAAGGAAAAAAAAAAATCTTGAACGACGCACAAAGGCCAAAGAAGTATTTCTACTTTTGACAATTTAGTGTTTAGAGTTTTACAAGTAAGATTTTAGTGCTCAAAATTTTAAAAGTTGTTCCATTTAATGACTTAATGATGTATAATTTTAACAAAAGTCAATTATTTGCTGATATAGCATATAATACAAGTATAATTTTTTTCCTACACAGACAAGACATACTAATAGGATAATAGCATTGAGAATGCCTGCACTATTGATTTTTGGCAAGTTAGTGACTAGACTTTAAAACTTGGTAAATTGGTATCCGTTGTTTTAAAGTAATTGCATTTAAGTCCTCTGTCACTCCCTTCTTAAAGGGTCCTCTTATTTTCTGTCATCCGGCATATCTTATTATTACATTTGACTTCACACAAATTCCAACATGACCCTTTGACTAAAACAAAATTATAAAAACTCCTTTGCAGTAAATATGAATCCCATTCTATGTCCCTAAAATTTAAACCAAAAAGATAATATAAAAGCCCATTTGGAGTAAGTATAATACCCTTTTCCATGTCCCCAGAATTTTGAATCAGAGTATAAAGGATGTTTCAAGTGAGAGGATGGCAAGCAAACCAAGTCACGGTGCACGGCACAACGAGCAACACTCTTCTCTAGCAATGTCATCCACAGTGAGTAGCAATGTTGCCAGAGGCGAAAATCCATGGTATAGATGCAGTAAGCCGTGTTTGCTTTTGACATCTAGGACTCATAACAATCTTGGAAGGCGTTTCTTCAAGTGTGCAATGTATAGAAAGGGTGAATGTGTATTCTTCAAATTGCTTTCGAAACAATGTTCCCCAGTCGAGGAAGTGCGAATTTCCAATCAATGACTAAATCATATTCAACATGATGTGGATGTTGTTGGGTTTTAAATTATTAAGTGGTTTATAATGTTTTGTACTCATGGCAGTTGCTATTAAATTGGTTTGTAAGTGTTTATGAAAATGTGTTTTAGTTATAGTTGTGTATTCTTTGCCTTCTCAGGTCAAAGGAGTGGACAAAGGCATTGATGTATGTTGTGGTTGATGTTGTAAAATTTCTGACGTTGGGAAAATGTCTGCAATGGAAGCTTGCAAATTTTGTATCTTCTATTATATTAATAAATCATTTTCATTGCCATTTACAAAGAGTTGTTCGTTTGTCAGTTTGATTAAAGCAAAGAAAATCTTTTTTTACTTGTAGAATTAACATGTAGAATATCATTTGAAAAATTACATTTGATAACCAATGGCTTCATGTTACAAATTTTTTGAAGTTACACACTTAATGGTTGAATTAAAGAGCCTCTCTTCATGTGAATTGTATTATTCATACAAAATATGAGAATAAATCATTAAATTTTTATGCTAAAACGCGGTTTAATTTCACACATGGTACCTAAACTTTTTCAATTTTAACATAAATATACTTAAACAAAATTTTCTTATAAGAAAATACTTTAACTTTTTAAATCTTTCACTCACAATACCTCTAAATGAATTCTATTCATTTTTCCATCAAACTGGTAACGTGACAAGTAGACTTAATTAAAATATTATTTTCTCTATACTACTTGACATTATTATTATTATTTTTCTTACTTTTCTCTTTCTCTCTCCTCTTTCTTCTTCTTCTTCAAATAAAAAAATGTAGAATTAATTCAACAAGATTTATATGGGAAACAACATTTGAAACCTTGAGTCTCCGCCATTGAAGCAACATTCAAGGACAATATGCTCTTTGCCTGAAAATGTGAGTTAATCAAGATCGGTGAATTATACCAAAGATATGTGGGACTGGTGTATTCCTTTTCTTTTCTTTTCTAATTTAGTTATTTATTATTTTATCATTTTTTAATGCTTTGGTGATTACTTGGAGTAACTCACGAAAAAGGGTATATTCCTTTATTCCTTGATGATGACTTTATGAGAGAGAAAAACTACAAGAGCAACGTTTTTCAGGTGGGGGTATAATTTAATTATATTAATAATTATAATATAGGTTTTAGATAAGTTACTTCCAAAGTTTTCTTGCCAATAATGTCCATTTCTCCGGCAAACGAACCGTCCGATGCCATTGTTGGAAACCCTTTTACATCTATTGTCATTGGACTTACCCTACGACGTTATTATTGTTTTGACCTTTACTTTCTTATTGTATAGTCCCCAAAACTAGCCACTACTGCTTTAAGTCCCGGTTAATCCGATGAACCAAACCAAAACCAAGACGAGCTATATTCCCATCCCAATCACATTAAACAGACAGTTCTTGTCATAAATGAGCATAAACGGAGGTAGATAGTGTCAAATTGAGAATTAGCCAACCGCTCACGCATGCGCAAACAACAGCATTTGGATTTTCTAACAAAAGTGACCGAGAAATATTTGTGGAATTTGGGGTTGGCGTGGGATTTTTGGGGAAAAGGAATAAAATATTAATATTTTTAAAATTAATTACGAAAATGTCATCGAAAAAATATTATTTTCGATTTTAGGCATAATGCCTCGTCTCTTGAAGAAACGAGGTCATAAGTGCCTGATCTCGTCTCTTCGAGAGACAAGTCTCATTCCATAATGATCTCGTCTCTCGAAGAGACGAGGTTACAGCGCATGTGACCTCGTCTCTTCAAGAGACGAGGTCAGCCATATGTGGCCTCATCTCTTGAAGAACGGAGAGTCAGCTCTTCCTCCACAAACTTCATTTTATTACTTAAGAAACCCAAAAAATTATATATAAAACCTGTCAAGTAGAAATATAAATAGCTATACGAGCCATTAACCATGCTCCACGGTGCTAGAGGACAAAGAAACTGTAGTATTCCCAAACCCAATCCAAATACAACACAGTTATAATACTATTCTGCCTAAACACACATTCTCAATCCCAATCAGAATCATTCAATCACAGCAGTATTGTGATTGTTTCTCAGCACAGTACAATCAAAATATGGGAATTTGTAGACTCGTAACACATAATATGAAATGAAATGCTGATTGATTGTTCTCTTAAAATGTACAAGAGAAAAGTAGTACAATCTACATACAAGAATAATACTAAAAAGTAAGAAGCTATATGCAACAATCAAAATAAAAAAAAAAAAATCTATCCTCTACTATTGCTGCTGATGTGTGTCCCCCCTCCCTTGTCCTCGGCCTCTACCTCGCCTCACGTACGTCCTGGGTAACGGGGTACGCAGATAAGAATGCTGCGTAGATGGAACAATCTTTGTAACTGCAACATCCTCATCTCCAATAGCAGCACTGTAATGATGGAATGGGATAGGGTCTGGCTCGACCTGTGTGAAACCCTTCCCCATGTCATGTGATGGCGATGGTCGTCTCTTCTGTGGAGCCAAGAGGGGTATGGAACTCAGTGTATGAGGGGTCTGGCATGGGGGTGTCCCCCATATAGTAAGATGTCGATGACGGGCCAGCCTCGTCCTGAATGAGCTGGGAAGGACCACCCTCATCAAGTGAAGATAGATCAGACGGCTTAGGCTCATCTCTGATCTGAATACTTGGTGCTCGAGATCGTCCCCGACCCCGCCCCTATCCCTCCCCACGCCTCTCTCTAGGAGGCTGTCGTCTCTGTACTGTATGAGACTGTGGGTCACCCTACGCTGCTGCTGATGGTGGAGCTGGTGGCACTGGATCATTAAAGTTCAACCCCATAAACTCTTCCACCACACGACAGACATCTCGTGCAGTGGATGGAGTGAGCTCTGGGGGCATGTCTGGGATGCTATAAATGAAATCAGCCTGCAACTAATAGAAAAAAATTATATCGGTGAGTAGCTACCAAGTCAGTACATGTCCATATAAAGCTTATAGAGATAGTGATCTTACCATGTATCGTATGATAGCTCCCATGTGACCGATCCAGCATCGGGTGATCGCATGATACCACTAGAAGTAATCATCAGATGTCCCAGTAGGCAAATCTGGCAGCTCAACTATACAATCACGCCGAGCATCCCACTCAGCTATCTACCTGGCGTGCTCGACCTGCCAGTTCCACTCGGAACGTCTCCTCATGTTAATCTCATGGAGGGATCTCATGTCGGCAGAGAGGAGAGGGGGGGGGGGGGGGGGGGGGGGGGGGGGGGGGGGGGAGGGCTGGGATCCCTGGAAGCCACCAAACAGTCTAAGTACTCTGTCAGGATAGTAGTGCTCGACTAGGTAGAGCAAACCAGTAGGACCTATGCACGCCAAACATCATTACCCGCTAAGCAGTATGGAGGCAAGGAGGGCAAGATCGAACCATAAGGATCCCACACCACCTGATGCAGTAGGAAAAGTGAAATATTACGTAAATAAACAATCGAGCTATAGCAATTTAAGAGTACAAGACACTGGAAATTAATTGAGATATAGGAGGAAGCGGATATCATACCTGATGCACCATTTGTCGATCGAAAGAAGCGCGGTACTCAATCAGCAGATGAGTCGATACTCAGGTCACGTCAAAAGTCCCACCCCAATGGCTGATGAGTGGGCAGCCCATGGTAACTGATGTGTGAAGTCGACGAACTGGGGTAATGTGAGAGAATGCTCCCATGCCTATATCTACAAGACAACTAACGGTCCTCCCATGTCCCCCGTGTCGACGTGGGAAGCCAAGCATAGCTGCCTGTATAGCCAAGCCAAAAAGGCTGCTCTCCACGCGTGCTGTCCGGCCGTCTCAAAGTCTCAGAGCAGTTGGATGTACATAAGATAGACGTAATTAGAGGACTTGTCTGCGACAATAAATCCCTCAAGCAGCAGCAAAATATACACCCTAGCGTGGTGTCTGATCATCAGATCATCAGCAAAATTAGGTAGGTCGGTGAAGTGGCTATCCAGCCACAACATCTTTAGGCGACCACCATCCATGTCAACGCCGGGCTCGGGCCAGAGTCCTAGCAACTCCTCGCATAAATCAGGCCAATCCAGCCTAACCGTGCCCGTAACTGCCAATCCATCTATGGAGAGGCCCGTAAGGACAGCTACATCTTGTAAGGTCACAGACTACTCACCCGTGGTCATGTGGAATGTATGTGTCTCTGGTCGCCACCTCTCGACCAAAGCTATAAGGAGATGCCAATCCAGCTGAATGAAAGGCATCTGGGCCGCCCCTATGAACTCTGCCTAAGATAGGAATGGCATCAGTCGCTCGTCAACCTCTGTAGGTACGCCAGCTGGTCGCCTAAGCCTCGCCTCTCTACGCCGACAATGCAATACCTCATGCTCCTACAGTAAAGTTATCACATGCATTAAAGACCAATATCACCTTAACCATCAAATCTGCAATCACTAAAATACATAAATGAACTAACCTGCCCATCCCAGGCTAGAATCGACCTGTGTACAGGCTGCTGGGTGAGTAATGAGCTATCGATCGGTCCTGGATCCATCTGTGAAGGAAAAATAAAGAGATGTTGTTATAGTCGACATATGTTGATTAAAAACAATCATAGCAAACATACGTTAATTCATGACTCATTAGGGCAGTAATAAAAACATATGAGAATAAAGAATTACCACTACAAATCGACTGCCTCATAACTAGTCTACCTGCCAATCCAGTATTTGGACAACTCCTTATGTTGTGGCCCTGCTGCCCACAACAATCGCATGAATAACTTCGGGGGCCCTCTCGAATGTCCATCTCATTCTGGAATCGTTTCTCCCTAGGCCGACCCCATTTTCTAATAAGTCCTGGATTAGGGTGCCACTTGGCTAAGTCCAAACGAGTCCAATTTGCCTTATCGGCTGCAGGAATGAAGGAACGACCATACACTCTTAGTTGGTGATCCCACCTGTACCACTGTCCTACGTAAGCAACACAATCCATGTGCATTGTGCCCATCACTACCATCGCATGTGAGCATGGAATTCTATATGTCTGCCACTTGTTACACGTACATCTACATGATCTTAACTCCACTTTTTTTATATGGTCTCCCTTCTGACCATATATTGTTGGACGTGGTGCAGTTATAACCTCGTATATCCGTTCTTTGTAATCGAAACAAGTAATTCTATGGGAACTGGATATGTTGTTCCATCTCTCAAACTTCTTCGCAGTGTATTCTGTGAGCAACTTACCCATACTCATGGCATCGCTAGCTTCACGCCTTTGCTTATTAAATATAGAGTTACAATTGTAGAAGGTTTTCTTTACCAATGCTGCCACAGGTAAGCATCTGGCGTCTTTTATAACTGAATTGTAACTCTCTGCTATGTTTGTTGTGCCTTGGCTAGGGGTGTGCAAAAAAACCGAATGTTTAGGATAACCGAACCGAAACCGAAAAATCAATCCTAAAAAAACGGTAAATAACCGATCCATCGGTTTAGGTTTAGATTATCATTTTAATTTTTTCGATTTTCGTTTCAGTTTCGGTTTTTATATATTAAAATCCGACGGATTCGGTTAACCGATCCATAATTATAATATATAATTTATAATATATCTATATAATTATTTTTTTAAAATATATCCATATAATTAATTTTTGAACTAAAAAATAAGCAACAACTATTTAATTACAAAGTTTATACTGCGGACCAGTTGATTAATATATGTACTGGTTTGTCTCCATTTAATTACAAAGTTTAATACTGCAGCTGTAATTATCGAGCAAACATCATCAATCGACTATCTGAGACCAACATTTCATCCCTGCCGAATAATTTGAAGGCCTTTTCACCGTTTCACTTTCACCTCTACATTATATACTCATATAATTACTTTTTAAACAAACATAAATCCTACCTAATTTTTTCTTACTTTTCACGGTTTCACGGATTTTAACTTCGTTGATTGGAAAACCCTACTATTTTTTTCTAGCCGCACAACCCCCCACACACCCAGCTACAGCAGTACAGCTACACACCATGGTGACCACGCAGCCCTCCTCTTCGCTCTTTCGCCTTCCCCTCAACTTCAACTACGGATTTCATTTCCTCACCACAGCGCGTGTCTCGCCCCGATCTCGTCCTCCTTTTCTCCAGTCCAATTTCGTCGTTGTAGAGCTAAACTTAGAGAGAAGGTACGCGACATTCTGAGCGTATATATTGATATTTTACACTAAAAATTTTTGTTCATCATGGTGTTGAGGAATCTGTTATTAAATTTTTTCTTAATTTAATTTGTATTATGTCCAATTGATTTTAATTTGTCTTACCAAGTATTAGTACAGAGGAATCTGTTATTAGTTTTTTTCTTGTGAAAGTTCTTATGTATGGTCTGAGGATAATGTAAAGTGTTTGCCATCTACTGAACTTTAAAAATGCATATTTAAATAATTTTAAATCAAACCAAAAAAACCTAAGCTTTGCGGTTCTTATCACCTCTATCAAGTTTATATGCGTCTACATCAGATGAAATATAACACCAGCAGTGAGTGGTAAGCAGTGTGATTGAGATGGAGAGAGTGAGAGGCAGAGGTCAGATATAGTATAGGATTTACATTAAACTTTAGAACTTTAAACGTAAATAAACTAGATGATTATCTGTCATATGAAACTCATATAAGACAATAATTGGAGATGGTTCTAGCGTTCTCCCCAATACTGCAAGAAAGCTGATTGATGCTGTTAGACGGCAAAATGGCCTCCAGTGGAGGAAAAGGTTGTCCAGCATGCAACAAAGCAGAGAACACTTATATTTTTTCATTTAAAAATATTTAATGGAGAAGCATCTGGGTTGATTGCCCATCTTTCACGCAATAGAGGCAACAGCATGTCCCCTGGAAAATTTTTTTCATACTTTTATTTTATTTTTGTATACTTATATCTTAGTTGACTATTTCAACCAAAATGAAAAGAAAATAATAGTTATTGTCTATCAAGGCAAGTGTTAGTTCTTTTTATTTTTGCCGTCCATGATTATTAGTATAGTCTAGTTCAGGAGTTCATGGTGATTATAGCTTTCATTCTAAAATTACAGATGAATATAGGGTTTAAAATAATTCTTATTTTTCAGCTATATTTATTATACAAGTTATCTTAAACGAAATGTTAGAATTACTATATATCATCTAATTAGGTAATTATCAAGAAATGAGTTCATCGGGGAATTACAATAGATGCTCTGATCGCTTTAACTTTTTATGCTTCAACTTCGGTGGAGGGAACGGCAATAATACTTGTCAATATATAACTGAAGTGTTGTTGAATTTATTTGTCATAATGCTGGTTTTCATGTGTTCATCTTTTCCACATAATATAAATGGTATACATGTATTACGGTGGTACGGAGTCATATGGCAAATCGGTGAGTAACTTTTCTTTTTCCCCTTTTTGCTAGAGATGTCTTACTTTGCACCTTTGGGAGTTTCAATATACTTTTTTTCTTAAACATCTGTGGACATGTTTACCCGGATCCACTAGGTACCAAAATAGGACAGATTTTAAAATATTTCATTTCATCAACCTTTCTGAGATGTTTATATAAAATTTGAAATATTATACTCAATTTTCTAAGAAAGACTTTCCTACGCATAGTAAACTAAAATTATTCTTAGCTTTTGTGATAGTATGAAGAGAAGAATAGTGTAGTAGTGCAGCTGCTCTAATAGCTATGGGTTTGATTCCATGAGGTTCAATTTTTGCATAATTCGATTTTCCTAGATGATTATATATTATAAATCCTGCTGCTGATATCCTGTGATTGCTCCAATTAAATAAGACAAGCTAATGGAAATGTTATTGTTAAATCCTGCTGCTGATATCCTGTTATGTTTTGCTGGAAATGTTCTAGGGAAGAGGATGATATCACAATGAATCTCTTTGTTTAAAGGGACACTGGTTTTAATAGGAATTTTTCTTTCTTTTTCCTTTTGTTTTTTCTTCCTTTGCTTTGGTGAGGAGGGAAAATCTAGAGCTGGTCCATTTTATTATTAGAAAAGCATTGTTTATACCACCATATTAGAATGGATTTTTATGAAAAATAGGAAGCTTTAGGACACGGATTTTCTATTTAATATGAAGGCCTACATAAGACTTGAGTAAATTAGGTCTGATTGTTTTATTTATACTTTGTTTTTTCTTTTTTTATCTAATTGGTATCTTTTTGTTTCACTTACTAAATTTAGTTTTACCTAATATATCTTTTTGTTTGATATTGTTGTAGATGTCTAGCACTGGGGACAATGAAAAAACTACAGACTCTACTTCAAATGAGGTCCCTCAAGCTTTAGTTAATGAGAATGTGAGCTCCCAACCTTTAAGTGGTGATGAGAATGCAATAAAATATCCTCCCCCTCAACCAGCTAATTCAAAGGTGCGTAAAAGAAAGCCATCTTGGGTTTGGGAACATTTTGAGAAGAATAATGATGCCAATGATCCTAGAGCTACATGTAAACATTGCACCAAATCTCTTATATTTACGTCTACTAATGGCACAAGTTGTTTGGGTAATCATCTAAGTAGGTGTAAAAAGTATCCTTATAATGTTGACAAGAGCCAATCAACATTAGCTTTTAAACCTACACCTAAATCTGATGAGGGGACTTGTGCAAGTCTGCTTAGTAATTGGAAGTTTGATCAAGAAGAATGTAGGAGATATCTAGCTAGGATGATCATTGTTGATGAATTATCTTTTAATTTTGTGGAACATGAGGGGTTTCGTGATTTTTGTCAAGTGATGCAACCACGTTTTCGAGTCCCTTCACGTACAACTATAGGAAGAGATTGCTACAATATTTATAAAGAGGAAATGGGAAAATTGAAAAAATATTTTAAGAAAATGTCATCAAGAATTTGTCTTACTACTGATACATGGACATCTATTCAGAATTTGTCTTATATGTGTCTTACTGCACACTTCATTGATGATGATTGGAAAATGCACAAAAGAATTATTGCTTTTTGTCCAATTTCTGGTCATTCTGGGGAGGTAATTGGCATGGCTGTTGAGAGGTGTTTACTTAATTGGGGAATTGATAGGGTGTTTACTGTAACTGTTGACAATGCATCCTCAAATGATGTGGGCTTACAGTATTTGAAAAGAAGGTTAAATAGTTGGAAGGGAAGTGTCTTGGGAGGTGAGCACTTGCATGTGAGATGTGCTGCACATATTTTGAATTTAGTTGTAAAAGATGGTTTGTGTGAAATAAATGACTCTATTGTGAGAATTAGACATGCAGTAAAGTATGTGAAATCTTCTCCTTCTAGGAACCAAAAGTTTAAAAATTGTGTAGAAAAAGAGAAGATTGATAGCAAGAGTCATTTGTGCTTAGATGTGGAGACTAGATGGAACTCAACATACCTAATGTTGGAGGCAGCTTTGAAATTTCAAAAAGCTTTTGATTTGTTAGAGGTCACTGATAGTAGGTATTCTATGGATCTTACTATGAAGAAGGGCACTCCAACGTTTGATGATTGGGAATATGCTAGATCATTATTGCCTTTTCTTAAGATTTTCTATGACACCACTTTGAGTTTGTCTGGTGCACTTCATGTCACTAGTAATGAATATATGAAGAAGATTTATGGTCTTGGCATGATGATTTCTGATATGATTGAAAAAGGTAGAGATCCTAGTTTGAAAGCAATGGCTCTTAGGATGAAGAAGAAGTATGACAAGTATTGGGCAAATATTGATAATATCAATGTTTTGTTATTTGTTGCATTAGTTCTTGATCCTAGATGCAAATTGAAATATGTTGACTATATGGTTGGTGAATTTTATGATGTGGGTATTGCAAACAAACTAAAAGAAAAGGTGAGACTTGTTTTGGACTCTTTGTTTGAGTCTTATGGTGCTTCCAAACTTACATCTACTATCCAAATAAGAGAAGAACAACAAGATTTGCACACATCTATGGTGGTTGATGAATATCAAGATGTAGGCCAATACTTAGATGATAAGTTCATGAAGCATGGTGAGGATGAAGGAAGTGAGGATTCTAAAAGCGAATTAGAAAAATATTTGCATGATGATTGTGAGAGGAAGGTACCTTCTTTTGATATATTGGGTGGTGGAAAACAAATTCATCTAAATACCCAACGATGGCTTTAATAGCAAGGGATGTGTTAGCTATTCCCGTGTCTACAGTTGCTAGTGAATCCGCTTTTACACGGAGGTCGTGTGCTTGATTCATTTCGGAGTGCTCTTACACCTAGACTTGTGGAAGCTTTAATTTGTGGACAAAATTGGTTGAGGAATTCAAGTCAACCAATATATCTTGAGCCTATCTTGGAACAACTTGAGTCGGTATCCATAGGTAAAAGTATTTCTAATTTTCATTTTTTTTTGTTTTATTGATATTTTACTTCTATATATAATTCATTGAAATTCTTTGTTTTTTTCTACTTTTTTTTCTATAGAAACATCTTGCATTACGGAAGATCATCCTCTTTGCACGATTGATGATTGAGAAGAGAATGTAAGTTAATTTCTATAGTGTATTTTTTCTTGCTTTGTTTTGCTATTATATATTCAAGTCCATATTTATAAATTTTTGTTTGATTAATAAATTACAAGTGGAATTCTGATTTCTTATTTTGCTATTTTTGTTCTACAAAGGAAGAGAGATCTCAAGAAGGGAATCGACGAATAGTAACACAAGCAAATCAAATTGGTACTTAGAAAGTCCAGAGGATAGCTTCTTTGCAGTTGATCTTTTTCCTATTATTTTTGTTAAATGGACACTTGTTAATGGTCAAGAGAGTTTTTGAGTGTTTGAGACATTGACCAGGATTGCAATGAGTTGTTGAATTGTTACCACTCGATTGTAATGGTTATTTCGTTATTATTAAGATTTTGTTGCTGTAGCCTGTAGATAGGCTGGTCCGCTAATTCCCTAAAACCGTAGTATTATACGAACCCATAGATATTGACTATAAAATATTATTGTTAAATATAGAGTATAGAGTCGGATGATCTTTAAAGTTGATTATGGCTAGACCAATACAAAACTTACATCATTATTTTTGAAAGAATTCACAAAATAACACTCTCTAAGGTCTAAAAGTATTTGTCTGGTGTATTAATGTATGATTTTTACTTTTTATCTAATGATCTTTAAACAACGATTTTAGAATTCTAACAATGATTTAAAATTATTAACTATCTTTTAAAAGCCATCGGAAGATAAAATCACAAGTTCAAAATTTAGAAATTATTCTAGTTTAGAAATATATTCATAATTATCATGGCCATTTTTTGAGTTTTTGGTAAATTTTTTAATGGACATATTGAAAAATATGTTTAACGGTAAATTTTGCATAACCATTATGTTAAACGGTTAAAAACCGAAAACCGAAAAAATTAACCGAAAAAAAGGTTAACCGTTAAGGCGGTTAACCGTTCATAATGGATCGGTTTAGGATCAGGATATGGAAAACCGATCATTACGGTTAGGATAAAAAAAATAGAGCCACGGACCGGTTAACCGAACCATGAACACCCTTAGCCTTGGCCAAATCTAACACCTTCATCGTAAGATAAAGTCCACATGCATGGAGGCAACTCGCGAAAATATCGTGCAGTCAAAGGATTACTTTGAAGTGCTGCATTAAAATATCCGTGGAACTTTCGACTCTGGGCTTGATAGGCAGCTCTTTTTACTATTTCCTTACATTCCTTGCTTTTGGCCTTCGAATTAAAGTTGCTGGCAACATGCCGGATACACCAGTGCCAAGGCCACCCCCTAGGCCACACTGCATTCTCACCTTCAACTGCACTCATGATACCGGCATGCCTGCCCGATATCAAGCAAATGTTGGATCAGTCTTTGATGACGTGTTCCAATACTTTTGTAAGGAACCAACTCCATGTTTCCGCCTTCTCCTCATCCACAAGAGCATATGCCAATGGGACTATATGATTTGCCCCATCTACTGCCACTGTAATAAGCAATTTGTGCTTGTACTTGTACTTGCCATACAGGAAGGTACCATCAACTGTGATCACAGGTCTGTAATGATTTAACGTATATAACTTAGTTAGTGAATATCAATAAGCTAAAACAAAATTTAACAATGATTACAATACATACCTACAGTAGTGGAACGCCTCAATGTAGGGACCAAATGCCTAAAAAAGCTTATCTAGGAATACGTGGCCGGCGGTATTTGAATCTTGAGTTTGCCACTTAACCTTTGTTCTTGGATTTGCCTCAGTAATTGCATTAAGTAGATGCGGGAGCTCCACATAAGACGCCTCCCAACTTTCATACACCTGCTCAATGGCCTTTCTCTTTGCCTCACGAATTCTCTTGATATGAACATTATACTCGAACTGCTTTAATATATTCATCTGGAGATCCTTCGCCCTCACATCTGGAGAATTGTGGATCTCCAATATTATGGCCCTGGACAAGCTAGTGGAGTCCAACTAAGAGTGATCCTGTCCAGTGATTTCATCCAAGCAGGTATGAGGTCCTTCATATTTAGTGATGTGAAACCACCCACCATGTTTCTTATAACTGCCTCTGAGTCTCCACTTACAACCTCTGTTATGGATCTCAGTACATTTCACTGCCCATGCTCTTGGGTCTGAATCCACTACCTTGAAATTATAATGGTTCATTATGTGCCACATTTTAACTGCCCGTATGAGATGATCTTTGGTCTCAAAATGCATCCCAACCTTGAATTCATCACTGAAGCTCTAATTCCCAGCACTCATTTCCTGCTCAGCATCATATGCTGCGTAAGCACTACCAACTTCAGTATTGAAAAACGGAACTGGCGCTGAGCTCCCTACTGCATCAACGTCAGTAGGAGCAATGAAACGGTCCCAGTTATTTTCCCTTCGTTGTACCTCGGGCAAGGCATATTGTTGTCGAAATACTTCGACATTAACATTTTCATCATCATCATAGTTGTCACTGGATTCGCTTGCCGATGAGTCTTGCACAGCATCCATATCATCACCACCTGCCGATGTAGGTCCATAAAATTCAAAGTGACATATTTCCACTTGTGCACTACCTATTGTCTAAACTGGAGTAGAGTTTGAGTCTACCAACCCCTGGCTCCCAATATTTCTATCATTACCCATTTCCTCTGCAGGTGCTTGTGACAATTCAGTTTCCAATATATGCACATAAACAGCCATTGAGCCTTTTGTGTATACCAACATCTCTTGTGCCGCATCATCATCGGTCACTGGAATAATATCATAACGTAACATCCTATCTCCAATAGCTACCCTATGATATAGCTCCACCCGATGTGTACACTTATTTACCTTTAGTCTATTGCAAATAATCTTCACTATCTGCTCATATATTGAATTCCTACTAATAATGACCATAGCAATAGGCCACTTATCATAACCAAAACCATTATCCCCTTGCACAATATTACCATGAGCGTACAGTATCAACTTCGTCTTATCCATTTCCTCACAAATCCTGCCATCTCATCAAAATTAGCTTCTACGCATCAAATTCACAAAATCACACTTATGAATTGCATTCCTCGTAATATTTAACATAATTCCTAAAGCTGCACCTCCACTTTCAAAGTTGAAATTGAATTTTTAATCTATTCTGTTTTCTTACAAATATTAGCTTTTTTCATCGTATATTTCCATGCCATACCAAAGTGCTATACCAATGCTAAAGTATTAAATATATCCCGTTAACGACAATTGAAGTTATCTAATTTTTTCCCCCATTCAAATTCCTAAAATAATTATCCAACAACAATTACTTAGGACATGATTTTTTTCAATGCAAATATTATACATATACATATCTATACAACATACAAGAGGAAAAAAAATGTCGGCGTTGGAATCATGCTACAAAAATATTCTAACAATACATACAATCGACATTCAATAATGCAGCATGAATGATTGAAAAAAAATACGAAAATACGCGAAAATCTAACCTCAAAGTTCGCCGTCGGTGGTTTCGCACAAAATCTCCCCTCTTTCGATCCTTTTACCCACGAAATTGCAATAAAATCAACTTTGGAGCAATTAAATCAGCTAAATGAGGAACAACTATTGGTAGATTTAACGTCGGCAGCCGCAACAATCGCAATTCTCTCAATTTGGGGTTAGGGTTCCGGCGAGCGCAAGGAGAAATGGGGAAGAAGAAGACGCGTGCGGAGTTTATAATCCGCTGACCTCGTCTCTTCAAGAGACGAGGTTAATCACTAATGACCTCGTCTCTTCACATGCACTGCAACCTCGTCTCTTCGAGAGACGAGGTCATTATGGAATGAGACCTCGTCTCTCGAAGAGACGAGGTGAGGCACTTATGATCTCGTCTCTTCAAGAGACGAGGCCATGTTACTTAAAATCGGAAATAATTTTTTTCCGATGGCATTTTCGTAATTAATTTAAAAAATTAATATTTTATTCATTTTCCCGGATTTTTGGGTTTAGTTCATCAAGAATGGCGGAGCTTATGTTCGGTTTTAGATGGGCATGTTATTATTGTGTTGGTGTTTGGTTTAGTGACTTGTCATTAATGTGTAATTCGACAATGACTTTTTTTTTTATTTAAATAAGAAGAAGAACAAGAACAAGAACAAGAACAAGAAGAGGAGGAGAGGAGAGAGAAAGAGAGGAAAGTCAAAACATAATAAAAATACCAAGTAGGATAGATAAAATAAAATATTAATCGAGTTCGCTCTTTGGCAGTTGGACTGAAAAATGGACGAAATCTGTCCAGAGGTATTGTGAGTGAAAGATTTAAAAATTTTAGGTGTTTTCTTATAAGAAAATTTTGTTTAAGTATATTTCTATTAAAGTCGAAAAATTCTAGGTACCGTGAATGAAATTAACCAGCTAAAACGCATGATCTTTCATGAGGAGTTTCTTTAAAAGTAGTATTTTGCTAGCTTAATTAAGTCGTTCCATGTAAATATTCAAAGTTATAATAGGAACAAGAATCATCATGTCTTGGAAGCATTTCTCTTATGGTTATACATAAATATTAGGAATAGTTTAGCTCTCAACCTATAATCAAATCAAGCATAACCAACTACTCAAATACACCATCAAAGAATCTACACATGAAGCAAATTACATGTGAAAAAAAATAATAAAAGAAATTACCAACCTAATAAGATGACTAGGACGATTCTTCAAATTCTTGAAAGTCTTGTTAGCCTTACACCTAATCATTTGAATGCCATTTAAATGTTTAATTCAATTAATGTGCCATGAACCTCAACATTTTGTTATACTCTTACAGACCAACTAGTGAAATCAAAAGACGTAGATTACTTGAGACATGTTGGAAGATAAGTTGCATAAATTAGAGTTCAAATGAATTATGTTTGACACTAGGTGTGATAAGGTCTTAGCATGAAATCAATTTTTGATTTCGTCCATCCCTAATAACATCTACAAGCTATTTAGTTAAACAAGGACTCTAAATTTTTTACTTCTTATCGTTAGAAACTACTCCTAACTTCCTACCTTTCAACCTAATGGTAGATAAAAATGAAAACAAAGAAAAAACATAAAAACAACATAAAACAACGACGCCAACCACTATCACAATAGAAACATAAGAACAACATGGTTAGGATGATTCTTCAAATCTAAAAGAAGTTGAAATTTTGTAAGCCTTATAACAATTATTGTCTTAAACCATAACAAAGCATAGTAGGCTTCTTCAGAATTAAACATGATAATATTTGGATAATTAATACAAGAAAAAGCATAAGCACCTATTGCAACAAACACATAAAACATATATACTTAATCCTTCCAACAAAAGCCTACATAAAACAACTGACATATTCTTTGCTTCTACATGATCATCCAAAAAATAGCTTGAACAACCCTTTGCCACTACACAGGCAATAAAAAACAACCAAGAACAATAAAGTAAGAGATTCAACTAATCAATAAGGATCACTTTGTTAGAATTATTTCCTTCCCCTTAGCATTCTTATAGTAGTTCTTTATGTGGTGTTAGCATTAAGTGACTATTCTTTCACTTGATGAATGACACAATTTTTTTTTAGCCACTTCCATATTCAATTGTTTGATTCTTCACTTTTTCTACTAAGTACTCCTTACATGCTTGTTTACAAAGAACACACCACGTATGTGGTTGCTATTATATGTCTTTAGTTGGAAAGAATTCGTTTGTTTGTCAAATGATGCATACACAACCCATAGGCAACCTTGTCTTACACATTTAGCTCTGATTTTCTACTTCGTGTTCCTAGCATATATAAAATTCTTTTGTTCAACTATGGTATGTCTTATAATTGCATCTTTAAACTCCGTTGGACTCTCAAATAACATTCGAACAGTGAAGTGCACTTCTTTGGCATTTGGACTAAACACCTTGAAATCATTCCTCTTCCTTATATACTCATGTTCTTCCCCATCTTCCTTATCTGACATACAATCATCATCGAACTTGTCCTCTCCATAGTCTATGTTTGATTCATCATATAATTGATCATTTGACACGTACTTATGTCCACTAGGCAAAGCATATCTTGCACCTCTTCAACCACATACTATATTTGAACACCTTAATAATTTTCTTAGCTTCAATCAACTCATCATCAAATGATCATCGCTCAAGCAACCTTTAACATCAAAACTATCGTACTCTTAGTCTTCTGCCTCTAATTCGTGCTTGTCATCATTGTTAAGAACTTGTTCTTTTTCCCTCTTATATTCATCCCTCTCCTTAATAGAAGAACTAAAGCCATTAGAGAGTTGAGAGTAAATTGCAATGCTCCCATAGGTCCCTAAAAGGTTCAACATTTCTAGAACACCACAGTCCTCATTTATTACTCTAAACCCATTAACCAAGCTTGAGTTTGGAGTGCAAAACCTCACAACCTTAATGTTATAGCATCCAAGCTCTGTAACCAACTTTGCCTTGAGAAGATCGAAAGAAAATTGACTTATATCAACCTAAATAACATCATGCTTCCTCTTAAATATAGCACATAATGATTGTCCATCATGAATCTACCTCTATAATGGACATATATGGCCCCTTTGTTATCCTCATGTGCCTATAAATATAATAAGATAACGCATTAGCGTGGGACCAACGACTAAATTTAAAAATTTATTAAACAAAATTTAATGTTGCTGTGAAAACTAAAATTTCTTTTCCTAACAATTTGAATGACTCTCTATATCAAGAACCATGTGACTGGGGCATATAAACCAAGATGATGTCAAAGTATGCCATAAAACTGGATAAGTAATGACTTCATAAAATGTTTATCCACATACATTAGAGTAGAGATGTCGAACTCATTACTCTCGACGAATAGACTTGGGACCATGTCCTCATGATTCATAAAATCTCAAAATTTCATGGGTATCACGTGCATCCAGAGTGGTAATCAATGTCATATAACTTAGTAAGAAAGCAATGCAAAATGACACACATCAAATAGCACACACCTCTAGGGATGGGACCACACACAACAACTAAGGTCAAATTCATATGCTTACATGAAAAAAAATGGTAAATAAAACATACGTATACTAGTTGCGCTTATGTTTGTGTCCTTATCTTTAGGCGTATGGGTTGTCCACAATAATAGCACACCATCAAGCATAACATGCTCCTTTGATTCTTTGACTACAATATAAACTTCGGCTTTTTAGTGAAAGTAAGTGGAAGTAAATTGTGGAATAGCTAATGTTCTCAGGTAGGTTAAGGTAGTAATGGAGAAATGAATTTGATTAGAGTAGAATAGAGGCTAGTAATGGATTAGATGAAGCAGTAGGTTTAGAAATTAAATTGTTTCCATCGAATTCTTAAAGATGTATTAAATTAGGTCTTGATACAAGAGCAACTTTTCTTGGTTAAAACAACAACATCCAAGCTAGGATTTTTTTTAAAAAAAGAAAAAAGCCATTTCAGCACACATAATGGTGTTAAAGGAGGGAGCAACTGAGGAACCTAAATGCAATTACTTTAAAAGAACGAACACTAATTAGCCAAGTTTCAAAGTTTAGGCACTACTTTGTCAAAAATCAATAGTATGGCTCGTGCCATGATCCTTGTACTAACTGGATTAATTAATTTACTAATAAATCATATAAATTATGGATAACAACCTAGCAATTACATTGCGTAACTAACCTTTTCTCTCTTGCCATTTATGACTCATATTATAAATGCTAGATTCTTATGAGTTATTATTAGGATTAATGGTAAATTATTTGATTCAATCGTTATGTTTTTTATGTGAAAAAAATAAAAGGTTACACACACATCATAACAATGATACTAAATTGAACAAATTATAAAATTTAAAGTATTAAATTGTAAAATTTGAAACTTGAGACAGCAAACTATCCTTTTTCTCCCAAAGAGAAGAAAGAAAAATCCATGAATATTATTCTAAACATTAAATCAAATCGTAAAGTAACAAACTAATCCAAAAACTGAAAAAAAAAGACAGACCCACATATTTGAGGGTAAATTCAATTAAGATTTCAATATTTGAAGAAGTAAGTTAATTTTGGTTTCAAAAGATACGTGTCAATATGAGAGAATATTTAATAAAAACTTATAAGATTCTTCTCTTGTTAACATCTCTAGGGATCCAAATTGACCTATTTCTTTAAATATTAGTATATTAAATAAACTTATCTCAAATGTTATAATCTATTTTTAATCATTTGAAATATTGAAATATTAAATGAACTTATTCCTCACTGGCATATTATGGTATAATTTACCAAATAAGATATCAAAATAAACTGAGCAAAGCCCTGTTAAAGAAGACACAAGACAGGCCTACATCCAAGTCCCAAAAGTGAAAGTGAAACATTTATCAAAAGTCAACGTGTCGTTCTCCGGTGGAGTCAACAAGTCAAGACATTCAGAGCAGAACCACTACTTCTTCTTCTTCTTCTTCTCTCGTAACCTTCAATCTTTCATGAACACGTAACTCTCTCTCTTTCTGTATCTCTCTATTAATCCATCTTATTGCCATCTCTACATCTCCTTAATTGTAGTCCGTGAAATAAAACTGTGCTTTATCGGTTCTTTTCTTGACTGAGGCTTGTTGACTTGTTAGAACTGAGATCATTTTGACATTTGCATTACTTTGTGAGACAGTTAGTTATTCAGCATGCAAATGCCACCTACTATTGTGACAAATTAGTAACATAACGGGGGTTTAGTACGACACTCCATATGTTCGAGCGAGTATATCTGCACCAAGATCAAAGTTTAAGGTTATTTATAAGGTTTTTGATTATATCCATTCTAGTTAACACTAGGTCTGATTATCAAGGATTATCTAGCTTCATTGGTTTAAAGATAATCTTAGATTTGGGAAAAATTTTGGTTTCTATTTATTGTGCAACTTTTGGCTATATGCATCCTAACTTTCCCAAAATTGAAGTACGTATTGCAATATCATTTGAGCAGTAAATTCGGCATCGTCCCAAAAACGGAAAACCAGTAAATTAGAGTTGGGGAACTTGTTATATACTCCGCGAATTCAAGGCATTTCCCCATTGCTAGAATATATTATGCTCTCTTATGCTACTGTGGATTGACATTCATATTAGTCTTGCTATCTTTTTCAAGAAGTTAATATGGGATGTATTGGTTTGCTAATTTACATTGGGAATAAACCTCTTGAATGCATAGCGAATATCGGTTGTGGATTCTAAACTTAATGCTCTTTGTCAATCTCATGCTGTTTTTTTTCCAATGGCTAATTTCAAATTCATTTTTAAGATACACGTACAAGTTGGGCATCAATATGTAGGACACTGTATCATCTGTTTGTATTCTTGCCTTTGAAATACCCACTTATACATTGTATCATCTAAACGCTTAAGTTTTTGTATCAGATGGTTGTAGTACTAATCTTAACATGTATTAGAGCAGAAGCTCATAAGTTTGAATCCTATATAATCATTTCAACCTCACTAAAATTAAGTTGTTCAATTGATGGGTAACGGTATTAGTTAAAGTCAAAATCCTAGCCCACAAGTGAGGAGGAGTATTGCTTAATAAATTTAATAGTCCTCACCATATTCACAACTTAAGTTTTTAGATTAAATGGTTGTGATGCTAATCTTAACATGATATTAAATTAGGGATCATGAGTGTTCGATATGGCACTAACCATAACATACACAATACAGTTTCAGTCCTCTATGAATTTATTTATGGCCTGGAAGGAGATAAGTTAAACGATCATAATAAGTGGCTTCTCTATCATTTTTCCATTATGAATTCTTGATCCAATCATCTTGGTCTCACACATATATAAGGTTGTTCTATGAAGTGCTAAATTCCACGTGAAAAATTCCACGTGAATTCTTAAAAAAAAAAAAAAACATATTATTGAAAAGATACAGAAAGAAAGGGAGTTATCGAGAGAGTTTTTCTTTAATAAAGTTATGCAGCTCAGAGCACTTATCTTAGGCCCTTTTCTTCTGCATTTGCAAGAGCATCATTATTATTTACGCTTCCCAGTTATTGCTATTACTGTCTGCACAAGGATGATTACTTTAAAACAAACAGGATTACCATGGTTTTGAGTGCTGACATAAATGAATCTCCACATATTCTAAATCATTCTCTTATTGTTACCATTTTTCAGTCGTCTGTTGTCACCAATTTTACATCAAACTTTTCTTTTCTGTACAAGTAGTCTTTTCTCCATTGCATTGCTGCATCTTTGTTTGCGTTATTTCGTAGGTTTCAGTATTCTTCAAGCAGGAGAAAAGAGAACTAACGAACACTTTCCCTGGTGGATCAAATTCTATAGGCTTTTTTGTTATACTTCATGCCCAAGTAAACACAGCAAAGTCATCTTTTCTGTTTATGTCTGATCAAGTCAGCTCTTATTTCTCGTGCTCTTTCTATTGTCATTAATATCATTTAATTAATCATCCACAACAGGAAAATGGCGAAACTCCTGACAGTCATTGCTGTTGTGATTTTAGATGTTTATTTCATGGAGCAAGCTACATCAGGGTCTGGTTACCATCATTATACTGCTGGTGACCTGGTTCCTGTGTATGCTAACAAGGTTGGTCCTTTCCATAATCCCAGGTAAACTTCAACTTTCACACCTAATAGGAAACTATTATGTAATCTGTCCTTTTCTTCAGCTACATATGTAGTCTTAGCTGTTATCTTTTGGTAAAACTCTTAAGTATCTTCGTTTTATGAACATTAATTTCCTTGTCCTTGTAAGTAGGCTTTTCTAGTCTAGAAATCCTACCATCATCAATTGTGTAAAAGTACTCTATCATCATCTCTATGTTATCACTTTCTCCTTCTTTAGTGAAGGGAAAAATTGCAAAAGAGAAAAAAAAAAAGATTTAGAACTCAAGACCATTAGCTCATGTTTTTAGCCATTTCAGATATAAATAGGTCCTATAAGTATTTATCATTGAACAATGATTGTTATGTACTATACTCCATTTTTTTCCCTTGGCCTTATTCGCTTTATTTTGCTAATAATGAAATAACAATACTAGTTCTTCTTTGTCAAATGCAGTGAAACATATGGCTATTACACTCTTCCATTCTGTCAAGCAGGTGTATACTCTTTATCTCTAATTACTGTTTTCAGTTACTCACCAATCATTTCTACTTGATCATACAATTTTTTTTTTTTAATGCTCTGAACAACTTGATGACAGCTCATGTAGAGAAAAAATGGGAAACCTTTGGTGAAGCTTTAAATGGAGATCACCTGTTTACTGTTCCTTTTCAGCTTCACTTCCTAAAGTCAAAAGATCATGAAGTTGCATGTAGAAAGAATTTGACAACTGAAGAGCTTGCACGATTTCGTCTTGCTTCGAAGCAGGATTATTATGTCCAGATGTATGCCAATCTGAGCATTCATTGGCCGACTTGTCCGCTTGGATCCAATTAATGCAGATGATCCTCAATATTTCCTTTACAATCATTATATTTTTGAAGTCCTAATAAAGACCAAATAATAGAGACAAATCTTCATTTTGAATATCATAATCATTTGGATTTGACCAAGGATAAGGAAACTTATATGGAGTTACTTTACTCTGTGAAATGGAGAGAGACTGAGGTGCCTTTTGGGGAAAGGCTGCAGAAGTACTCTGGCTACTCTTCATTACCACATCATTTTGCTGCTTCTGGATTTTCAATCTTGAATTCCACTGCAACACTTGTCCTGCTAATTGGCTGCCTTTTGATGTACTATATGAGAACCCTCAAGAAAGATTTCCATAAGTAAGAACATCAGCTTTTGTCAAATCATTTTAAATGCCTCTGCCGTTCATTCTTTTTCATCTTAATGCATCTGGTATGTGTACCTTTGTGCAGGTTCTCTCCTGATGAAGAATCATCAAATGGCCAAGAAGAGAGAGGATGGAAGTATGTCCATTGTGATCTCTTCCGCTACCCACATCACAAGTCTCTTTTGGCAGCAGTCATTGGCACACGAACTCAGTTATGTACCATGTAAGTATGAATGTGAAAGACACAAATGCTGGTGAACCTATAATTCTTGAGGCGATAATACACAGGGTTCATACTCTAATTAAGAAAAAAATCCATGCAGTTGCCATTGATATGGACCATTTTTTTTCTTTTAATTTAATGAAAGAACGGAAATAGCAGAAAGGAAGTCGATGGGGAAGTACCATTAAGGTTAGTGCCATCACCATTTGTCCTAAAAGAAAAACTGTCCATTTGATAGATTTCAGGAATTACTGTTAAGGGTAGTGCCATCACCATTTGTTCTAAAAGAAAAATTGTCCATTTGATAGATTTCAGTCAAAACCCCAGCTCATAAGTGAATGAGAGTGTCATGCAATTAGTGTAGTAGTCGAAATCATATCTACAAAGATCAACTTTTAGACTAGTTAGGTGTGGTACTAATTATAACAAGTGAAACAAGGGGAAACGCTGATTCAAACAAAAATTAAAAGTTTATCATTGTACAGGCTAAAAAACAATATCGTGTTTAGAAAAAATATGTTTTTATCTAGTTGGGAACCTTGTTAGACATAAGCTTCAAAATTGAGCTACTTGATTGAATTACAAAAACTGAGCATTCTATCTGATTTTCCAGAGCCATATTTATTTTACTGCTTGGAGTTTGGGTTGTCTTTTATCCATACAACCGAGGGATTCTATTAGCGGCGCTTGTGATTCTGTATGCAATTTCATCTGGAGTTGCAGGGTATGTAGCATTCTCTTTTTATTGTCAGCTTGAAGGAACAGAATGGGTAGGCTTAGTTAAAGCTATGGATTTTCATGTACTAATTATAGAAATACAACTAATCTGAGGGCTAACTCTCTCATTATATTGATGCAACAGGTTAAAATTTTGATGCTGACAGGACATGTTTTCTACGGTCCTTTACTTTTTACATTTTGTTTACTTAATACTATTGCTGGAGCTTATAAGGCAAATGCAGAACTTTCATTCCATACTATTATTGTAGTTTCTTCCATATGGATATTAGTGGCTTTACCAATGCTCGCTCTAGGTGGAGTAATTGGAAGAAAATTCCTGATATGATTGAATTTGAGAGTAGGAAGGAAAGAAAGAAAGGGAACGAGAGGAAAGAAGATTTGTCGTAATTATTTTTCTGCTCCTTTATTGAATAAGAGATTGGCTATTTATAATAGCCTTACAACGGAATATAACAAACTCTGCTATAATCTCGGAAACAACTACTTGACAGAATAATATGCGCACAACTACTGACAGAATAATATGCTAAAGACCAGTTCTAATAACAACCCACGTATCTTTATCATTCCTCCCCCCTTAAAGCATCCTTGTCCGCAAGGATAAAATTTGGATAGGACTTGGCAAAACGCCACTCATTTTCCCAGGTAGCATCTTCTTTTGGAGCTCCCTTCCATTTGATAAGGACTTCATGCTTTGGCCGATACTTTCCTTTTTGTATGACTCGGCGATCAAGGACAGCTTCAGGTTGTGGAAGAATGACTGAATCATCTGTGACAGGGGGAAGTTGACCTGGTAGAGTAGTGTGAACAGCCCCAGATGTTTACGTAGCATACTAACATGGAACACATTATGAATTTGAGACCCAGGAGGAAGATCCAACTGATATGCTACTGTACCAATTTTTTTAGTAATTTGATAAGGACCATAAAAACGGGGAGCCAACTTCATGGATGCACGAAAGGCCACAGAAGTTTGACGATATGGCTGAAGCTTAAGGTACACATAGTCTCCAATCTCAAATGAAACTTCTCGCCGTTTTTTATCCGCTTGACACTTCATTCGTTGAGTAGCCATTGAGAGGTTATGCTGAAGCTCATGTAAGATGGTGTCACGGTCACGGAGGTACTCATCCACTGCTTGAATGCGAGAAGTGCCTGGAACGTACGTCAATAAATGTGGTGGAGGAATTCCGTACACTGCTTCAAAAGGGGTCATCTTAGTGGATGAATGGACAGAAGTGTTATAGCTGAATTCTGCCCAAGGAATCCAATCACACCACTTCCGAGGTTGATCACCAGCAAAGCAACGCAAGTATTGTTCCAAAGTGCGGTTCACCACCTCAGTTTGGCCGTCCGTCTGGGGATGATAACTGGAACTCATACAAAGCTTAGTTCCTTGTAACTGGAACAATGTCTGCCAAAAAGAACTGATAAACACCTTATCCCGATCACTAACAATGGATGTTGGAAACCCATGAAGACGGACTACGTTGGCTATAAAGGCTTTAGCCACTGTAAAAGCAGTGTATGGATGTTTAAGAGGAATAAAGTGGGCATATTTTGTTAAACGATCAATAACTACCATGATGACTGTATAACCATTCGACAACGGTAAAGCTTCAATAAAATCCATTGATACCTCAGTCCACATTCGAGAAGGAATGGGTAATGGTTGTAGAAGGCCTGCTGGTTTCATGGTGTCAGTCTTGCACCGCTGGCATGTGTCGCATTGTCGTAGGAATTCTTTCACTACCCGTTGCATATTAGGCCACCTGAAACTGAGCTTGATGCGAGAAAGAGTTTTATGAAATCCGAAATGACCCCCAACTGGTGATGAATGGCAATCCGCAATTATTTGAGGAATTAAAGTTGAAGTAGGACTCAAGTAAACTTTGTCATTCTTGAACCAAACCCCATCTCGCTGTGTCCATTGGTTAGGTGCCTGCGAAGGATTTAGCTTCTTATAGAAAGGGTCTTGTTGTACCTCTTCTTGTAATTTTGGCCACCAATCTGCATGTGGTGCTGAGATGGATATAAACTGAAATTCTACCACACGGAGAGAGAATCAGCAGCTCGGTTTTCAGATCCACGTTTGTATTCAATCTCGTAATCATAGCCAATAATTTTTGGAAGCCATCGAGCTTGAGCCGGAGTAGAAATTCGCTGCTCTAGCAAATACTTAAGACTCCTTTGATCGGTGCGAACTGTAAATGGTCTACCAAGCAAATATGGTCGCCACTTTCGAATTGACTTGACAATGGCTAACATTTCCTTCTCATAAGCAGAAAATAACAAGGTGGACCCTTTTAACGCTTCACTATAGTAAGCTATGGGTCGATTATTTTGGGAGAGTACAGCGCCAATTCCAATTCCGCTAGCATCACATTCAATCACAAATCGTTGAGTAAAGTCGGGAAGACTAAGAACTGGTGGTGATGTTAACACTTCTTTAAGCTTGTTGAAAGCTTGGTCGGCCGCCTTGTCCCACTTAAATCCATCCTTAGATAAAAGATGATTTAAGGGAGCTGCTATACTTCCAAAGTGACGGATAAATTTGCGATAATACCCCGCTAGCCCAAGGAAGCCACGTACTTCTCTTGTTGTGGATGGAGTCGGCCATTCAAGGATAACTTGAATCTTTGTTGGATCTACAGCCACTCCTTGTTCAGAAATTATATGACCCAAGTAGTCCACTTGAGAAACACCAAACCTGCATTTCTTTTCTTTCACAAACAACTGGTTAGCCCTTAAGATAGTGAAGACGATCCGAAGATGTGAAAGATGTTCCTCCCATGTTCGTGAATACACCAGAATGTCATCGAAGAAAACCAAGATGAACTTCCTGAGATATGGGCGAAAGAGGTCATTCATAAGGCTTTGGAAGGTGGCCGGTGCGTTTGTAAGGCCAAACGGCATCACCATGAACTCGTAGTGTCCCTCATGCGTCCTAAAAGCCGTTTTAGGAATATCATCCTCATAGACTCGAATTTGATGGTACCCCGCTGTTAAGTCTAATTTGGAGAAGAATTTGGCCCCATGAAGCTCATCAAGGAGTTCATCAATTACTGGAATCGGATATTTGTCCTTTACTGTGATATGATTCAAGGCTCGATAGTCAACACAAAATCTCCAGCTGCCATCCACTTTTTTTACTAATAGGACCGGTGATGAGAATGGACTACGACTAGGCCTTATCAAACCAGATTGCAATAATTCTTTCACCATCTTCTCAATTTCGGTTTTTTGGTAGTAAGGATAACGATATGGTCTAACGCTGACAGGCTCAGTGTTTGGTTGCAAGGGAATGCGGTGGTCATGGGTCTTTTGGGAGGTAAGTTGGTGGGCGTCTCAAATACAATTGAGAAGTCAGATAGGATATGGGATATATCTGGTGGGAGGGAATTCACTGGAGAAGTGTCACTAGAGAGTGAGATTTGAAAGAGGAATCCAGTACCTTGGATACAATTTGACTCCTTATCAGACAAGGCTTCTAGGTAGCTTGCTTGAGACCATGGAATGTGTACGATTCTCCTCCAACTTTAAAGGACATAGTTAATTGCTTGTAGTCCATCTCTATTGGCCCAATAGTCTGCAACCATTGTACTCCTAAAACCAGTTGACAAGCTGCTACAGGAAGCACGTAGTAGTCAGCAGTAATGGGCTTACCTTGGATGTAGATAGTGAGCGCTTGACATAGGCCCATGCATTCAATCTGGTCTCCATTAGCAATAGTGACGTGAAACTTCTTATTTTGCACGATTGGTAAACCAAACCTCGTGACGAGGGCATGATCAATGAAATTATGAGTGCTGCCGCCATCTATGAGTACTGTCACATACCTGTTTCCTAGTTTACCTAGGATTCGGATTGTACGGGGTGACTAGCTCCCGAAATAGCATGGAAAGAGATCTCAGGTATGGGTTCTTGGTAATTCAAGTCAGCTTCAACTTGTTCATCTTTGTCAACGCTTAGTTGATTGCAATCTTCTATCATGAATAATTGCGGTCGTTGACACCGATGACCAGGAACAAATTTTTCATCGCAATAATAGCACAATCCCTTTTCCCGTCGTTCTCTAGCCTCTTGATTAGTGATTCTTCGGAAGGTAGTTGTGTTAAGGCCTGGATTTCCACGTTGAACTGGTGGAGGGCCCAGTATTCCAGGGGATGAGTGGAAATTCACCTTCGAAGCTGATTGGGATCGGATGGAATCAGTCGACTTCTTCTGCAGTTGATTTCGTTCTTCAATCAACCGTGCAACCCCTATGGCATCCACCAAAGTTCTGGGCTGTTTAATTTTCACATCTAAACGGATGTCATCTCGAAGACCTGCAATGAAACAACCAACAAGAAAGACCTCAGGTAGGCCATCAACTCGGTGGGAAAGTTCTTCAAATGCTTCTTGATAGGCTGCCACGTAGTAGTTTGACGAAGACGAGTGAGAGCTTCTGAAGGATCCTCATAGTCTGTTGGACCAAAACGAGTGAGGATTGCCTTGGTGAACTCGTTCCAACTTGAGGTCCACGAAATTTCATGAACCATCGATGCCATTGTAAAGCAATGCCTTCTAAATGGAAAGATGCTAGTTGGACTTGCTGGTCAGGACTGATGTTTTGAAACTCAAAGTACTGTTCAGCCTTGTATATCCAGCCACTTGGATCCTCCCCATTAAAATTTGGAAAGTGTAACTTAAGGTGGTGGTGGTTAACTGGTGGGGTATGGGGATTTATAGTAGTTGTAGGATTAGAGGTGTCTCCCCGAAAAAAAGGGTTGATTTCGGATTGGTGGGCAGGTTGGGTGATTGTGGTTCGTGAAGCCTGTAACTCCGTTAATATTGTTTGCAGGGTAGCATTGATTTGGTCGAAGTTGGATTCATGTCGAGCTAAAGCTTCATTGACATCATTGCGAAATTCGGCATTGGTCTTACCACGGGTATCCATCTTCGCAACCTGGCTGCTCTGATACCAATGATATGATTGAATTTGAGAGTAGGAAGGAAAGAAAGAAAGGGAACGAGAGGAAAGAAGATTTGTCGTAATTATTTTTCTGCTCCTTTATTGAATAAGAGATTGGCTATTTATAATAACCTTACAACGGGAATATAACAAACTCTGCTATAATCTCGGAAACAACTACTTGACAGAATAATATGCGCACAACTACTGACAGAATAATATGCTAAAGACCAGTTCTAATAACAACCCACGTATCTTTATCAATTCCATGCAGAATTTGAAGCTCCTTGTGAAGTATCTAAATGCCCTAGAGAGATTCCACAACTTCATTGGTATAGATGTGCTCCAGTTCAAATGATCTTAGCTGGGATATTACCATTTTGTGTTAAGCTACACAGAGATTCACTACATACTTGTCAGTGTTTGGGGTCATAGGATCTATACATTTTACCATGTTTTGGTTATTGCCTTCATTCTTCTTCTGATCTCCACTTGTCTAGCTGCTGTGGTTTTGACACACTTTCAGCTAGCTGCTGAAGATCATCAATGGTGGTGGAGGTATTCATGCGCTCTGATGACTTAAACTTTTGCTTCATATCCCAATTTTATGTAAGTGCTGGAAGTTCGTAAATCTCTACCCATTGCTTATGGACAAATTTGGTTTGCTGTCAACGAGATTTGTTGCTTTCTCCATGTTATGCAATAATAAGTAAACTAGGGGGTTTGCATAAATGCATTCTCCTGAGCATATATTAATGTAGAGATAAAATAGATTTGAATATTATTGAATTGTATTGTTACAATGTTTAATCTCTGCGTTTATACATGAGATTAGACTAAATATAGAGTAATTGCAGTAGTGAGTGAAAAAAGACTGTAGTATCTCTGTGAGATGCAAAGAATACAAAAATGCATATACACTAATTACTAACACTATCATTTTTCCTCTAACTGTAGATGTACCAGCTTTTATTGATGCAAATTTACACCTAAGTCAGTATTAGATATCTACAGAATATTCTAGAACTTCTCTTTGCTCCCTATGATCATGTTTGGGCTGCAAAACTAAGATGTTCAATTAACACGATTCAAGTGGTTAGTTTTCTCGAGCCAATAAAGTTGCTATTTGCTTATTGTCGACAATTTGGAAATTTCTCATGGATGATGGATCTAGTCATGGGTAGATACACAAACAAATTGATTGTGCTTGGTAGGTAAAACTAGGCTATGTGGACTCATTAAGGAAAACCCTCAAATCACATGAGTTACTACTACTAATAATAACTAGTATACTCATTGAAGGATAATACTTTCTTGTTTGTTAGATTCTGGATTCTGTAATAAATCACTTGTTTATAGCACTTCCCAGCTCTCACTTTCCCTAAATGAGAAATAACAATGAATCTAACTCCATATTCCAAAATGAATGGGTTATAAATTACACGATCAATATTTGTTTTCATGATTTAAAAGAATTGGATATCCTTTGCAGAATTTGTTAGCAAATAATCATAATTTCTCCAACTCTGTTCTTTATGATTTGCATCAAAATTGCCTGCATTAAGATCTTGGTATCTGATAGTCTCAGCTTCTGCTGGCTGTAGGCCATAATTTTTCAAAATCACATAGAGAGATGCCTCGTTATGGACTCTATAAGTTAATTGTGAAAAGGTCTTTCAGTAGTTTTTCGTTGGTGCTTTTGTTTCTTTTCTTTTCTCTTTTTTTTTTTTTTTTGTTTAATTTTTTTATCTTAATGCTTATTTCTGTGCACCAAATATATGCACTATATGAGGTAAAAATTATGCATCACTTTCGTACCGGTTCCCGATCATTTAGTTTTGTTAGCTCTTCAATATGCTATGAACTGACATGGCCACTATTTCAGGTCCTTCCTTTGTGGTGGATCAACCGGTTTATACATTCACATTTATTGCTTCTACTACTACTACGCGTGGTCCAATTTTTCCGGCTTCCTACAAATCAGTTTCTTTTTTGGGTACATGGCTTGCATTTGCTATGGTTTCTTTCTCATGCTTGGTGCTGTGGGGTTTTCTGCTTCACTGCTTTATGTCCGACACATCTACAGCTCCATCAAGAGTGATTAGCTGCCACCTCACGGGTAAATTTGTAATCAGTTAAAATTGCTAGAAAAATCTAGACATTTGATTAGCCATCTATTGCATCTACAAAAGCAAAGATATCAAGATTTGTCATAGAGTTTATCCCCAGGTGGTTTCACAAGTTTTCCCTAGAAGCAGGTACACAACAGGATGAACTGAGTTCTCTTTCGATTGAAACATGATCGTTTTGGACAGTTGAAGGGAAAACTGGTCCGAAAGATAGCCAGCTCCTCAGCATTGATTCAGTTTCATTATGGTAGATACCCCAATATGTAGCCTCTGTTTTGCGAGATACAACAAAAGAATCATCACAATTTGATAACGGTTTATAAGAACCTTAATCACACTTCTTGCAATTGCTTATAATATACTTTTGGAGACTGTTTGCAACAAGATGAATTGTCCTTTCTTTGATCTGCCTTGCGATAGATGATTGTAATATTGATGTTTTTACTTCAGAAAGAGACCATGTTTTTTTCAGCCATATTGCAATGAATGCGTAATGTGCCAGCAGCCATGATTTATGAGTGCTTCTTGGTGCTTATATATGATCATGACTGTACTATAGAATGTTGTTGCTAAATGCATTGCCTACCGGTCATGTTTGCCAACAATGCTTTCGATCGATTGCTCAATTTCAAGCGTGCCATGGAATCTGTAAGTTGTTTTCTTCTTCATTCTTCATCCTGATGCAGCTCATCAAACGCTCCTTATAGGTTTAATGCAAGTCATCAAACCCCTTGAGAAGGCGTTCGCTTTTGCTGGGATGCTGCTTGGTCTCTTTTCCATTCTCATGTGTAAAAGAAGTAAGAAAAACCTCAAGAGATATTCAGTTCATAAGGGATGGCAAAAGAAGATTAGAACAGGGATCAGAAAGATCGGATTTGACTTGCATTACCTATTTCCTTCTTAGGTGCAGATGATGTGGAAGAAAATGCTCCAGGGCACTGAACGAGGAGAAGGAGATGGTGAAAGCCCTTTACTGCATGAAACATAATTTCAGATTAATGGTGTTGGCATCCACTAAACGTCCGCCAGTGGCGATGAGCTAAAGTTTACTAGCAGCAAGAAAACCCACATTACATGAGAGGGGTGAGCGTCCATATGTGCGTACAACTATATGTGAAGTGTGTGTATATAAAATAAATCATTCCTTATCTACAAGTTTAAACCGTTATATTAGATGGTTGTGATAGTAATGTCAACATTGATAGTAACATCAACATAATATTGAAGTAGGAGGTCTTATGTTGGAATCCTTGTATAATCATTCTCATGTAAACAAATCATCTACTTATATGCTGCAATTGCAATCAGTATTTCAGTTTGTGGATACTCTTTTTTTGCCTATTTAAGGTTTTAAGTTGTAATAAAAATTAATATTATATTAAGCTCATAAATTACCCCAAAAAAAAAGAAGAAAAAATCATCACAACAAAATATTTATAAAAAAGGAAAAAAGGAAAAAATAAGTTTTTTTTGGGCTTGATATAGTATTAATTTTATTTATAAGTTTTTTGGACCAATTAAATAGCTCATATAGATTGTCTATTCAATTGGGTCCATTTTTAAAGCCTTAAATATAATTTTTCTGCAAATCAGAACAAGACATAAACAAACAGCCTGTATGAATAAGTCACTAACGTATATAAAAGAGACTTGAGTCTAATTCTGTGATGAGGCAAATTATCCTTTTTTTCTTTTTTTTTTTTTTTTCCTTTCACAAGCTTTCATTGACCTGAAATAAGCGAATATATCAGCAAGAGGGTAGGTAAGCGGTAAATGAGTAGGTAAATGCCTATAAATACCCAGCAGAAACAATCCATAAAACAACAAGAATAGAAAAATCACAGAGAAAAAAATAACACAGCAAACACAAGAGAAGAATTCCATACAAATCTTATTAAAAAAGCTCGAATCAAAGAGGAAGAATCCAAACTTTCTACCATCACTTTCTTGATCGGCTCGATCCAACGTCTTCCAAATTCGTACTATTATAGATTGTAGAATTTTGGTGTACGTGCTTGAAGACCCATTCGTTGGAACCCCAATCGACCCAAACTTGCGGAATCAACGTTTCCTGGTTTTGAACACATCCCCACCGGCCACCACGAGTCGGAGAAGAAGGCCTGCTGGAGTTGAATATGACCCGTGCATGTCACTTTCGTGATAGGTCTAAGTGGCATTTAGATGGTCTTTCCCTTGTCTATTTTAAATCTCAGTTATTCTTGACTTTGCAAATTATAATCCACTGTTTGCCTTATCTACTTGAAAGAAATTGGAAAGCATAGAAGTGATAATTATAAAATATTATATGGCCATTTATTAACTGCTATTCCATTTTGCGGGTATTGGAAAATTAATTTAGTAGATCACGTTTTTATATGATGGCATTGATGATAGCATTAGATTATCTCACATGCCCATATTGTGATTATTAATAATATCGATTTGAATCATAATTGTTCACCGTGAGCTTATCCATCATGTTGTATTGAGAAGATAGTTACACACGTGTCTATTGATTGTGTCGTTTTGTATCATTATATTATCCATCACCATGGAAAAATTATTTTATCACGTAGAGCTTGTTTTTATAAATAAAAATGATGTTAAATTGATGTTTTCAAAAATTAGGAACTTGCATTAGATTTTTTTTTAAAAAAATAAAAAATTGGATCTTCAAGTTTAGGCATTCTAGGAATTTTCTTGAATAAAATTTATTTAATTGACTAAAACAGGCAAACCTAACGATTTTTGGAATAAAAATTATCTACCCATTAAAGTTTTATAAAAGTAAAAAAGAACTGTGTGTTGTCTGATCCCGATTAGCGCGTACGTAGACACCTCTAGAGCAACATAAAAAACAAAAAAAAACCTTTTTTTTGTAAATATTGAATTAATTCATCATTTATTGTAAATATTGTTTAGATTTGTAAACTTTAATGATAAATTGTAAATACCTCGATTTGTATATTTGATTTTTTTTTTTTTTAGCATTGAAAAGGGATAAACTATAAATTAGGAATTAAAATGGTAACATTTTGGTTTTAATAGGTAACCCCTGAATCCAACCCATTGATCCTAATTTACAATCTTTTCCCGATTATAATTAGGTGGTGAGTCTAAAATGTTTTCAAAAATTAAATTTTCTTTAATTTGTAGTCGATGATTTGTATTAAATGGGTTCAAGTTTAATACAGGCCGGACTAAAAGAAATAAAACCAAAAAAGAAAAATCCAGGCTCAACATTGTTCACGCATGAGGAAGGTAATACTGTGGCTTGATGATTGTCAAACTTGCGACTTTGCTATTTACTAAAATATATGAAAATGGTAGAATTATACAAATCATATAAAACGAATAAAACTATAACTTGTAGAATCCTATAGATAATATTACTTTGAGTTTGCACTTAAACAACTTTGTATCCAATTTAATTAAGAAAAAAAATCATAAAAATACAAATTTTGACAATCTATAGGAGTATCCATTGGCTTTGCACCTAACATTCCACATTGCATAATTCCTTTGAGAAAAATAAACATCTCCTAAATGAGCAATCTCAACACATAAAAAAGTATCTAAACTTTCCAAGGTCTTTAGTTTGAAATTGCTGATGTAAAAAGGCTTTCAATTTGGAAATCCCATTGATATCATCTCTTGTAATGGTAATATTGTATGTACAATTAGTTAAGAAAATTATTTTTTGTGAGTTTGATAACATAAGGAAAATTGAATGATCTAACTTATCCTTTTTTATCATGTTAAATGAAGAAGAGTTAATACTAGATTTACCAAACTAAGCTTGAGAATATTACTTTAGCCCATACAATTTCTTCAATCAACAAACTAAGTTTGGCTTCCCCAAGCAATAGATCTTACGATTGCTCCATATGCACTTCTTCATTCAAATCATCTTAGAGAAAAGCATTTTAATATGCATCAAATGCAAAGACCACTTAAAATTTTCCCAATAACCTTATAAACCCAAAAGATCTAGTTAATATCAATGTTGTTGTACCTGCACTAGCCTGACTAATTTGACCCAGTTTAACCAGAACCGAGCATAAAAGCGAGCCAGTCTACTCGTCTCATCCCAGATTTGCATTGACCTAGTTAGCCTGGGCAATCGGACCAGGTTGAATCAGGCAACCTAAACACCAAAATACTAGGAATGAAAGAAAAAGAAAGCTAGAAATTTAAACATGTATTCATACTATATTATAAAGTTATAAAATATAATCATTATATCTTACTTATTTGATAATTAATTGATGAATTTGATCTAAATATAAATTTAATCGAGTGATATCATATATATTTGTCTATTATAATTAAATTATCCCTTATACTCGGATCGACTTCCGGTTGGACTCGATTCGACTCGTAAGCCCCTAACTTGTCCAAGTCAAACTCTAGTCCGATCCAACAATATTGGTTAATATTGAGATCCCGAGCTCACATCCATGTCTCATAACAAAAGAAGAAACATCCATAAGTACTCATAAGAAATGGGTCGATTACTTGCTAAAGAAGTGTTGAAAGTTGCACATTAACCATTTGCTAGTTGTCCTTTTGATGTTAAGAATCTCTTTCACCTATTTGGTAAGATGTTTCAATTGTTATAATCCATGAGCCAAATTTTGACGGTTACAGACCAAGGTGTACTATTCTTTATTTAACTTAGTGTTAGCAATCAATATGGACCTTGAGAGAGATTATAGAGCTATGCTGAATGAAGCCACAAAAGTGATTAAAGTATTGGCATAACATAAAAGACACGTTGAAAATTATTAAAAAAAAGAGGAAATTTTGGAAATTTAATGAGATAAACAGACAAAAGGTATTAACAAAGAGAAGACAAAAAGAGAAATCATTGGATCCAACGGCATAGAATGGGATGGTTAAGTATAAGAATAGAGACCTTACAAACAATGAAGAGAGCGATGAACAAAGAAGTGATGAAAAATGATTAAGATCAATAAGAAAAAGCAGGAAATGGAGCAAAAAGATGAAGAAAAGGTAGAGAAAGAGGAAGAAATTAATTTAAAGGGAATTTATTGGAATAAGTCACCAATTGGCAACTTTATTTCAAGTCTTTTCGTCTAAATACGCTACTTCGTCCATTGTGCCAATTTTTCGTTTTGATGGGTAATTCAATTGTGACTTTCATTGTACATATATATTTATGAAAATAAGAACGTAAATGGTATTCATTGTTTTTAATACTTAAAAATATTCAAAACATTTGATTATTGCATTGAAAAACATGGTGAAAATGATAATATTCAGAGTTCCAAAGCTTAAAGGAAATTGTGGCTAATGTCATTGAAAATCCTGTTGAGGATGAAGTGAGGATGAATGGATAGAATTTTTGTTGAAATTTGTTAGGACTTTTTAAGGTTTTTATGATATACATATTTTCTTTTGATAGTACAACACAAGTGTTCATCTCTTTTCATTGAAGATGTAATATTATCAAACACTGCAAAACGTAAGTTTAATCTTATGCTACAAATCCATACAGGGAAATTTCAATGATTATAGTGTGATGTAGTTGTTGGATCCATGCAATAAAGTTGTTAAAACTCAAGTACGTGTTAGTATTATTATAAAATGTTAGAAATGAAGATATGTATTATGTAACCATGGTTAATGTTGTACAAGACACTAGTACTATATAATTGGAACCATACTCTCAATTTAGCCATGTTTAGAGTACCAAATCCTCATTAGTCTGGCCATACTGCTTAGTGTACTGTTAGCCCAAATTAGAAATGCTTAGAGTGTTAATTCAAAACCAATGGGCATAGGGGGGAGTGGATTAGAGTAAAAAATCAACAATACCTCAACATTGCATTGAATTTAATGACAATATGGATGCTTACATTTCGAATTCATTGACTAGTGGAAAACACCATACCAAGATATTTCCAATCCTATTTCGGGATTGCCAATAGGTGTTAGCAATGTTGACTTCAACGATGATAGGGAGCAAGCATTCAGTAGTGTGGTTCACCGTTAGATGAGCACAAGTCTAAATATAGCCTTGCAATAGTTAAAGCATAAGCATGCAATAATTGATAGGAATAGGGCAGACTGCTAGCAACATGACATGAAAGATTACACTGTTGACGAGGATGAATACTTCAATGACTTCAACTCATTAGGTGGGAGCAATGTCACCTCCATACCATATCACATGCAAGGTAGTGGCTTTACTTATACTCTATTTAGTAAATAAAAAAAAAAACCATTTTGTCATGTAGTAATCAATAGATATGTTTTTGAAAATTAACAAAAAAAAAAAAGAAACTTATATGCACTTTTTTTGTGAAATTCTTTGGCAAGATAGAGCTATTTTCAAAGTGGGGATTCAAATTAGACAATATAGTTTTTTTTCCTTTGAACAAATAAATAATCGATAACAAACTTAAACCAACATATTTTTTTTAAGTGAAAACCTGCAATACACTATATATTCTTTTCTATTTAAAAAAAAACAAAGAAAAATAACTATGTTGGTCTGATTTGACTAGCAAATCTATAGGCACCTTAGGAGAACTTAAATTTATAATAAAAGATTTTCCCATCGCTTGTTAAAAGTTTTTATCCGTAAATCCTTGTGTAATTTATATATATCATGATGGAGATAAGGTTTAGTGTTCCCCTCCAATGATTGTGATGTTTAAATGAGTTAATGATATCATTGGAATCTTTTTTAGCATGGTTAACCTAGTCCAAGTTTTCATGGGAGAGTGGGTCTTTAAAATAATGCTTAAGTATGACTTCATATGGGCTAGAAAGTAGGCCTAATGATGGAGGGAAGTAGGCTTCATGTCATACCCAAAAGAAATATAACTTAAGCACCTCTTTCATTATATGACCATCTTTTCTTTCTCAACTAGCTCATGTAACTTTTTCCTCGCTTTTCTTCTTACAACACTCTCTTTCAAGTTCAACAAGCTAAACCTAATTATGGCTTCCCTTAAATCCATGAGCTTGAGCTTGTACTTCAGGTAGAGCCTTAGAGGCTTCCGGTCTTGCATCATGTACCTGGGTCTTCTTCACTAAGCCTTTTTCATTTTTTTTTTATTTTTATGATTTAATTCTTGAGCCTTAGGAATTTATCATCATCTTAGGCTTAGCTTAGTGTCAGCCTAATCTAATGCTGTTAGACCCAAATCGACCCAGTTGGTTCAACCCTGTTCAATTAGAATCGATGACAAAAGTAGGTCGATCCACTCATTTGGCCTTGATTTGCATCAATCTGAGCGGTCGCACGAGGTCAAACTGGGTGATCTAAATGAGTTGATCTAGCTTGAAGAAAAAATACTAAAATTTTAAATATATATTCATACTATATTATAAATTTATAAAATATAATCATTATATTATACTTTTTTTTCTTTCTAAGGTATATACTTTATATGAATTTAATAGCTAATGGATGTATTTGATCCGAATATAGATATAATTGAACGGTCCATATACATTTATCTTTCATAATTAAAATTACCTAATATTTTTACATTTTGTTGATTCTGGTTCAACTGCCAGTTGAACCTGATTCGACCTTTGACCCTCTTAGCATGTCTAGGTCAAGTACTGGTCCGGTTCTAACAATATTGGTTGGATCTTCGTGGGTCGCGAGGCAATATAACTCTAACACCATTGTTGGAATTTTTTTAGCACGGTTAGCCCATTCCAATTTTTCATGGGAGAGTAGATGTTCAAAATAATGCTCGAGTATGATTTCATATGAGCTAGAAGGTGGGCCTTAATAATGGAGAGAAGTAAGCTTCACATCAAAATGCCTTAAGGTAATTTAACTTGAGTACTTCTTTCATTATATTACCATCATTTCTTTCTCAACTAGCCCACGTGAGACTTTTCCCACTTCTTCTTCTTCCAATATGCACATCAAATTATTCTTTTGAGATTACATTTCACATACACCACACACACACAATTTTATTCGAGTTTATTTGAAGTCCTAAAGTTGTGAGTGATTTAAAAGAGGTCCTAACATTTAGAGAAAGGAGTCAATTGATATCCTTATTGATACGTGTCAACAAGAGAAATATGTAATTAAAATTTAGAAGATTGGTTATGTCATAACATTTGTTAATGGAGACCTCAATTGACCAACTTCTCTAAACGATAAGACTTCTTTTGAACCACTTAAAACGTTGAGATCTCAAATGAACTTAATCCCAAACGTTGGGATCTTTTAGTGTAATTTACCCAATTTTAATTACTAAAATATCAACACAAAATTACATCTAAAACATGAGATTTTTGTTTTAACAAAAAAATCGTATATCTAGCATGTGAATTTGAAACTTTAGTATATTGCAAAATCCCATGTAAAATTGCAATTTGGTATAAACGTAAAGTAAAATCGCATCTTTAACATGCAATTTACTATAAATGAAAAGTTTTAATGTTTTTGCAAAAGTCATAAAATCACATGTAAGACATGTGACATTCATAGAAAAGGGAAAATTGCATCTTATATATGCAATTTTATGTTGATATTTTAGTAATTATTTTTATATAATTGGTATTTGTATAAATAATTTTTCGATGGATTGGTAAATTGATAATTTCCTATATGTATATATATAACTACTTATACACATATTTTAATCATATATATTTCTACATTTAAATATACTCATATATAAATGTATGTACTTAAAATTTATTTAGTATTTTTTTTTTAATTTATGATTTGAATTTTAAGTAATTAGAACCGAACTGTAGAAACGTTGGCTCCATCAAATTTGGAACTGTACTAATTTCCACTAGTTTGATTTTAGTCCCCAGTCTGAGAATCAAGAGGTGATGTCTAAGTCTAGCTGTGATGTTTTAATTTTTTAAAAAAAAATAAAAAATTATTGTTCTAGGAGTCCAATATAGTGCTAGGAACTGCTGGTTTCATAAACCGGTGCGGAATCTTTGTAACCCATTTTGACTTTGCATTGTGAAAAACTATTAAGCAGCTGTTTTTGCCCAGCTCCAGAATAGCAAATAGGTCTTGGTCTACTCATAGGGGTTTTGTACAAATTTGCCCTTGTTTTTAAGATTAAATCCGAAAAAACGCTGTTTTGAAAAGATAATCCGAAAATACCCAAATAAAAAAGCATTCGGAGATTGTGTACAAATATTTACACTAGTAGCGCACTCCCCAAGTGTACTCGAATTTGTGATGATAAAAAGGACTTGAACACATTTAGAGAATGCATTCGAATTTTTTTTTTTGAAAATTTTCTGACACATTTTGTATATGTGGTCGAAAATTGTGCCATATGCTCCCAAAACACACTGCTACTGTTACTGCTACAACAGCGAAAGATAAGAGAGAGGAGCAAGTGAGGCAGGGCGAGCAGAGAGAGCAAAGAAACGAGGGTGAGTGAGGCCAAATGGATTCGGACACATATACAAAATGCATCGGAAAATTTTCGAAAAAGAATTTCAAACGCATTCCCTAAATGCGTTCGAGTCTTTTTCAAGGTTACAAATTCAAGCGCATTTGAGAAGTGAGCTATTAGTATAAATATTTGTACGCATTCCCCAAATGCGTTTTTGTTTGGGTATCTCCGGATTATCTTTTCAAAACAACGTATTTTTGGATTTAATTTTAAAAACAAGGATAAATTCATACAGAACCCATGAAATTGAAATTGGATCCGATCAAGTGGATATGAATTAAAACCCTAAAAGGTTAATGAGCTCATTTGGAACCACAACCACAAGCACTTGATGTTACTATAAGCTAGCTCCCTTCTTTACTAAGGAAGCAGACCATAAATCCATCATCACTTAAAGCTTACTTGGTTCTAGAGAGAGAAAGAGAGATAAAAAGATCAACACTAGCTTCAACTGGTGAGGTGTTGTTGGGTGTACAAATCTACCTTTATTTTTAAAAATAAATCCGAAATACCCTATTTTGAAAAGATAATCTGCAAATACCCAAACAAAAACGCATTTGTAGAATGCATACAAATGTTTACACTACTAGCACACTCCTAAATGCACTCAAATTTTAATCGGTAGAAGCAATCAATGCATTTAGGGAATGCGCTCGAATTTCACATTTCTTACTCACTTGTCACTCACTTGCGCGTCAATCACTGAGGTGAAAGTTGGTAGGGCATTCAAATGCATTTTCTGAATGCATTCCTTTTTTTTTTTTAAGGCAATATCACAGATGCATTCAATGAATGTGTCTGAACACAGTATCGTTTTTTTTTTTTAGCATCTTGCTGTAGCATGTATTTCCATATATATAACAATGAAAAATCAAGTGTACGATACTTCATATCTCAGCAATGAAACACTAAAACCAATCCAACCTATATACTATTTATCAAAGTCCTACTTTGAAGTGACAGTTCCCATCAAAATCCACTATAACTCTAGTGCAACCATGAGTGTTATGATAGTAGTATAAAGACTTTCAATTAAAATGGTAGTAACCATGTAAACCCATTTTAGTAAATGAGTATTTAAAGACATATTTGTTAAGTAAGAGATAGTCTCAAATACAATAATAGAGATAATAACAATAAGAAGTGTAATCTAGCTAATTTTTCTTCAGTTGTCTAGTGAAGGTTTTTCCAAATCTTGTAAACACAGACTCTTTCTCCTTGCCTCTATGTTGACAATCACCCTTTTGCTCACTTCCTTTACTAGAAGCTTCTTCAAAATCTCTAAAGGCCACTGGACTATAGCGTGGTGTAGATAACTACTAGGTCAGCTGTGTTACTTCTTCTCCTAGATCG
This sequence comes from Combretum micranthum, assembly GCA_024138025.1. Classification (NCBI taxonomy): domain Eukaryota; kingdom Viridiplantae; phylum Streptophyta; class Magnoliopsida; order Myrtales; family Combretaceae; genus Combretum; species Combretum micranthum. The sequence goes on from JAMXBD010003936.1 coordinate 86,393, forward strand.
GCTCATATGAAATATGGATACTATGCTCTCTACGTGGTGCTGGAGGAGTAGTAGCTGACTCATATAAATCATGGGTGAATGAAGAAGTAACAAATGCAGTAGGATCGTACATTGAACCACCCATGACATCACTTGCATATGAGCTGCCACCCGGGTATAAGATATCACCCGGGTATGAGTTGGCACTCGGATATGAGATATCACCCAAGTTTGAGCTAGTACCCGAGTATAAGCTGTCACTCGGGTATGATATATCACCAAAGTATGAGCTACCACCTGGAAATGTGCTACCTGAAGGGACATCATGAAATGATGCATGCACAGGGTATTGTTGATGGGCAGGTATGGAGGACGTGCTTCGACGCCCTCAATGAGCCATATCTATCCTTTGGCGCCATGGATGCTTTGGTTCAACATTCATTTGCATAAGGTAAACGAGCTTCCTCTCCATGATGTCCACCCATTGGTGGATATAACCCAATTTCATTCTCCTCCTCCACAGTTGTCATTGACTCGTGTGCAAGATCATGTATATGGTCTAAACTATTTAATCGACTGATCTCTCCCAGTGTGCAGATCTGGAAAATTGCATAAGTAAATACTTTTAGAGAATGCTATAAGATTATATTGAAAGCAATGTTCGAGATTTCACCATACGTCCAATCAATACGCCCGTATGGGAGATATTCCACGAGTGATAGGCCAATACCAATTCAAGTATTCCGCATCCGCCCCGGGTCCCTCTTCAATCACAACAAGGTTTGCATGGCGATCCTGCCACAAAGCAAGATAAGCCATGTGAAGTTCCTGCTAATTTGCGTCTGACCTACCCTGTATGTCAATGTCATAGAGAACTCCATCTATGTTAACATCAGTTGAGATATACTGAGAGCCTTCAAATTGTTGTGCTACTCTATCTAGGAAGTGCCACTCAATGATGGTGAAGCAAATAAGCTGCACATGGGCTGTTCATATTTGTCGCCCTACAATACAAAATGGAGGAAGTGTCGCCAATAAGTTCTTGGGGTACGGCTCCCGATCCTCCTGCATACAAGAAAGTCTTAGCACTAAGTGTAGGAAGAGTTAAGAACAAATGTAAAAAGTATTTAATGAAATGTTACATGTGTTATACATGCCTAGCCAGGTAAAAGCCGATTCGAGGCTAGTCGATATGCGGTGAGCACATGTGTAGGATGGCGTGTGGTGTTCCTGCTCATATGCCATCCATAGCCCAGGGGCTGACCAGTAAGTACCATCATATCGTACCTACTACAAGGAGCACACTAGGGGAATCTATTTCAACCCCACACAGCAATATGGCTGCACCTGCTAACTCTTAGGAACTCGATGTAGCTGTATAACATAGTTACCTATACAACCAAGCCAAACATATAGCCTCCCCACATATTGCCCTGCGGTATTCGGATCTCCTAGCACATCGAGAAACATGGAGTGCACAAGATTTCCTGATTTGTCAGCAAAAAGGAAACCCTAAATCAACTGAAGTATATATGCCCATGTGTTTCTAATAAGTACTTCCTCATCTGCATTTTCAAGTATTTCATCAATCTGGTGAGCAATCCAATTAAGGTTAATTCGCCCTCCTTTTAAGTTTGTGTTCCTTGGTATAACTCCCAATAGGTTTTGACATGGATAGGATACTTAATGAGGGTATCTATGGACTATTTGGACAATTGCCATAGTTGGATCTATCCTGACACTGCCACATATCTTCCTAAAAAAAATATTGAAGTCAACATCAGTTCTCATTCGGACCTTCTTAAACGGAGCTTAGTCATACTCTGGACCGTATTTTCCAGTCACAACATTCCCATGAGCATACACAATGAACTGAACAAAATCCCCATAGTAAATCTTATATAGACATTTTATCGAACACTTTTCAAGCATTTGTGAAAATCAACACTTCAACACATGTAAGCTTCCAAAATCATCACAATACAACCCAACAAAGTTAAAATCAACACCACAAATCATGCATTTTGAGCTAAATATGCCAATCTTCGTTGCATTCATTTTCGGGTTTCATATTCAAAAATTTCAAAAACTAACGAATTTGACTAATAAATATGAGAAATTGATTTTGAGTTTTACCTTAAGATGATTTTATTGATGCGTGAAACAAATGGGTGTGAGTGATTTTGCAAAAGAAACACCTTCAAGTTTCTTTGGACAGAGCGAGAGCAGGGAGTGCGTTTTTGGGTGCATAAATGGCAAGAGACGAAGGGATTGTGTTTTTTGATGTTTAAGTGAGGAGCAAAATGACATGAATGGGTTTTTGTTTGAGGTCAGGGAGGGCTGAGTTTGGATGCATTAACTGAATGCATTCTGTACTATAACGTTCGACAGAGGACATGGATGTGCAAGACAAAGAAGAGACGAAGTGGGGCGAGCTACAAGTGGATAAAGACACATTCGGACGCATATACAGAATGCGTCCAAAAAATTTTAGAAAAAAATACGAGTGTATTCTCTCAATGTGTTTGGTTGCTCGTCAAGGTTAAAAATTTGAGCACAATTGGAGAGTGCGCTATTAGTATAAATAATTATACACATTTCATAAATGCATTTTTGTTTAGTTATTTGTGGTTTGTTTAAAAGAAAAAGGTATTTTCGGATTTATTTTTAATAATAAGGATATATCCGTACAAAACATCTGCGCATAAGACAAGGATCCCGTAGAAATCAAAGTCTTCCGGTGGAGTCAACAATCACCGCATTCAGAGCAGAACCACTTCTTCTTCTTGTCCAGGATTCTTCAATTTGCTCCTTTTCCCACACATCGCGACGATCTTGCTGTGCTGATAAACTCGTAACTCTCTCTCTCTCTCTCTCTCTCTCTCATTGTCATCTTTATATCTGCTTAGTTGCAGTGCGTGCAATTAAGCTACGAAGACGTGCTGACTTGTTAGAACTGTGCGTTGTAATATTTATATTGCTTTGCAACCTAATTAGTTAGTTGGTTAGTTATTATAAATGCTACCTAGTACTTTGATAAATTAGGAACATGATGGATGTTCTCTGGGTCACAGGGATGACAATTTACCGCCCCAAGATGCTGTTCTGTTCGTGTCACTGCGAATAAAGATTTGTCACATGTTAAATGAATTAAAAAAAAAAAAATCCTAAAATTAAAAAACATGGAATTTTCATCCAAGTTGTTTCCACAGAATGATCAAAATTTAAGGTTATTTGCAATATAGAAGTTTTAGATAATATCTACACACCACACTGGGATTAAAGTTTACGGAATATTTGTATTTTATTTTATTTTTTTGTATTCATTATGGTATCCTCATACCAACAAGTGGCTAGCTGCAGATAATACCATTGATTATTTCCATTGTAGTTAATAATAGATTTGATTATCAAGTTTTTATCTAGCTTCATTGGTTTAAGATAATATTAGGTTTGGGGAAATTTTTTGTTTCACTATATTGAGCGACGTTTGGTTATTGCATCACAACTTCCAAAAGTTGAGGCATGTATTATTGCAAAATCTTCTTAGTAAATCGGCATTGTCCAAAAGAAAACAAAGACCCATGGATAGAGTTAGGGAACTTGCCGTATGCTCTGCAATTCAAGGTCTTTTCCCCATTACTTGAATATATTATGCTCTTATGCTAGTATATGCTAGTATGGATAGACGTTCATATTCATATTGTTATCTTTTTCAAGAAGGTAATAAGTGATGAATTGGTTTGCTCAATTTGCATTAGGAATAAACCATTAAATGTATAAGCAGTCTCGGATAGATTCAATTAATGCTCTTTCTCACTCTTATGCTTTTTCTGATGGTTGATTTTGAATTTAGTTATAAGATACACCTCTGAGTTGAGCATCGCTTGGTGGATAGTGTATCATCTGTCTGTATTTCTGCCTCTGATGTACTTTGTACACAGTACAGTTCATTCCTCCATGATTTTATGGCCCGGTAGGAAATAAGTTTAACAATTAGAAGAAGTTGGTTCTCTGTCATTATTACATTATGAATTTTAGATTGTAGTGCTTTTTTTTTCTTTTTTTTTTTTTTTTGGCAATGTAGTGCTTACATTCAAAAGTCCACTCATCATCATCTTTATCTCACTTAATTACACATGTTTTCTTTAAATAATCACGTATGATTGAAAAGATACAGATATATATCTACAGTTTGAAGAATATTATGCATCAAGTGTAATTACATCGATGTCTAGTCCTTTAGTTTTCATGATCTGTGGAGAATGAGTACAACTTTTCCTGTTTCCTTTCTTTTCATTTATCGTGTAAAGGAGATTTTTTTTAGTAGCAATTGTAAAACACATGTTTTACGAGAATATTTACAAAATTGTAATGGCTAGATCCTTTCAATAAGCGGAAACAGCGATCAGAGAAATCGAACTACTAAGTCAGTGGGTTTATGCTGAGTTGCCACTTTCTAGCACTTCTTATTTGTAGCCTCTCTTGCTTTCGATAGATTTTGGACTTTCAGCAATTCACATCAACATGTTCTCTTATGACATTGTAGTTGGACTTCATGTGAACTTCACAGTGAAGTTTCTGCAAAAATGATATGCAGCTCAGAGCACATACCTTAGGTCATTTTCTTATTCATAAGTCAAGAATATCATTAGGAATTATTTTTCCCCAATTTCTTTTGTTATTGTCTGCACAAAAATGATTGCTTAAAACAAACAAGATTACCATGGTTGTGAGTGCTGACATATCCAAATCTCCACGTGTCTTCACCAATCCTGCATCAGAATTTTTTTTCTCTACACTAGGTGGAATAACCAATGAATTGCAAATCCAAGAAGGTTTGTTTGCATCTGCAGTTTCTTTGTGGATGAATTTATCTGCAAGTTATTCTGAATGGAATCTGTGCAATTTAAATGCAACACATATTAATAGTCTCTTCTCCATGCACTGTCACATCTTCATTTATGTTATTCTGAGGTTTGATATTCTCCAATTAAGCGAACAGAGAAGTAGAGTATGCTTGTCATTTTGTGGTGGATCCATCTAATGCTTCTGTGTTAATATCCATTATAGAAAATAGGATCATCTTTCTTCTTATGCTTTACATCAAGTCAGCAGTTATTGATCTTGCTCCTCCTATCATCATAAATTAATCATCCACAACAGGAGAATGGCAAAACTTGCAACACTGCTTGTTTGATTTTTGAGAACTATTTCATGAAGCAAGCTACATCGGGTTCTCTTACCATCATTACACTGCTGGTGATTTTTCCTGTGTATGTTAACAAGGTTGGTCCTTTCCATAACCCAGGTAAACTTCAACTTTCACACATAATAGAAACTATACATCATCTGTCCTTTTCTACTGCTACAAATGTACTTTTAGCCATAATCTTCTCGAAAAAACACAAGTCCCTTCCTTCTATGAACATGAATTCCTTGTCCATGTAAGTGGGCTTTACCGGTTAGAATATCATCCGATCATCAATTTTGGGAAAATACTCCATATCATCTCCTATGTTGCTCTTTCTTTTTCTTTACAAAGGGAAAAAAAAAAAAAGAAAAGAGGAGTAAAAAGGATTGAGGTACATATACTTTAGAACTCAGGGACCATTATTTCATGATTCTGGCCATGTGAAATGTAAATTACTTCCACCGAGTGTTTGTCATTGAACACTAATAGATATATGCTCCATTTTTTTCCCATTGCTTTATTCCCTTTTTACACTGATAATGAAATAACAGAAAACAGTCTCCTTACCCTTTGTGCCAATGCAGTGAAACATATCTATTACAGTCTTCCATTCTGTCATCCAGGTTTGTATCTTTACTCTATTACTCTTTGCAGTTACTCTCCAATCAGTTTCTACTTGATCATAACCACAACCTTTTTTTTTTTTTTTCCTATTCTCCGTACATCTGAGACAGTTCATGTAAAGAAAAAGCGGGGAACCATTTGGTGAAGCTTTAAATGAGATCACCTGTTTATTGCCCTTTTCAGCTTTACTTCCTAGAGTCAAAGAATCATGAAGTTGCATGTAGAAAGAATTTGACAGCTGAAGAACTCGGACGGTTTCGTCTTGCTCTGAAGCAGGATTATTATGTCCAGATGTATGTTGATGACTTGCCAATCTATGCATTCATTGGTCGTGCCAGCAGCTTAAATCCAAATGATTCTGACGATCGTAAATATTCCCTATACAATCATTATATTTTTGAGGTCCTATATAATAAAGACCAAATAATAGAGATAATACTCCAAGCTGATAGTCTTAATCTGCTGGTTGACCAAGAAGGAAACTTATATGGTTCCTTTACTCTGTAAAATGGAAAGAGACTGCAGAGCCTTTTGGGAGAGGTTGCACAAGTACTCTTACTCATTCATTGCCACATAATTTAGCTATTCACTGGTTTTCAATCATGAATTCCACCGTGACAATTTTACTCTCAATTGGATGCCTTTTGATATATGAGAGCAAGAAAAGACTTTTATGAGTAAGATTATCAGGTTTTGTTAAGTCATTTTAAATGACTGTCATTCATTCTTTTTATCTCAGTGCATGTGAATATGTGCATGTTTTCACAGGTTCTCTCCTGATGAAGAATCATCAAATGGTCAAGAAGAGAGAGGATGGAAGTACATCCGCTGTGATGTCTTCCGCTACCCACATCACAAATCTCTTTTGGCAGCAGCAATTGGCACAGGAACTCAGTTGTGTACCATGTAAGTATGAATGTGAAAGACACAATGCTTGGGAAACCTGTAATTCTTGAGGTAATGGTACACAGGCTTCATATTCTGATTGAGGAAAAAATCTATTCGGTTTTTAATGATGTGGAACACTTTTTTTACATAGTAAAAGAAGGGAAATGTGATTGAAGGAAGTTGATGGAAAAATAAAACATGGGGAAACATGCTGATCCAAAGAAATATTAAAAGCCTTTCATAACAAAAGCTTGAAAAATAATATCATGTTTAAAATAGGTACAATTTTACCTATTTGATAACCTAATCAGACATAAGCTTTGAAATTGAGTGATTTAGTTGAATTTCAAATATGAACATTCTTCCTAATTCTCCAGAGCCATATTCATTTTACTGCTTGGAGTGCTGGGTGTCTTTTATCCATACAGCCGAGGAAATATGTTAGTGGCACTTGTGATTCTGTATGCTGTTTCATCTGGAGTTGCAGGATATGCAGCAGTTTCTTTCTACTGTCAGCTTGAAGGAACAGATTGGGTATGTTTAAATCTAGAGTAATTTCATATTTGGTTTTTGAACTTTGCTAATTTATGCAATTAACTACTTAAAATCTAAAAGTGTCAATTTACTACTAACGAACTTTTTGAGGTTATTTATGGTACTTGGATGATGTAGATAATTGCAAAAATGGGTAAAATTATGGTAATTAATTATAAAATTTGATAAAATTCAGATAATTGATTGTAAAATGAGTAAAATTCACGTATAAAATTGGCACCTTTGAAATTTAGGTTTGTTAATTGCAAAAAAAAAGCAAACATTCAGATAACAAATATGACACTTACTCTTAAATCCATGATCATTCATGTGCTGATTATTGAAATACAATTAATTTGAGTGCTAACTCTTTCATTATATCTGGTGCAATAGGTTAAAAACTTAATGCAGACAGGATATGTTTCCTATGGTCCTTTGCTTTTTATGTTCTGTTTCCTTAATACCATTTCTGGAGCTTATAAGGCAACTGCAGAACTTTCATTCCACACTATATCCGTAGTTTCTTCCATATGGCTGTTGGTTGCTTTACCAATGCTTGCTTTGGGCGGAGTGATAGGAAGAAAATTCCATGCAGAATTTGAAGCTCCTTGTGAAATATCTAAATGCCCTAGAGAGATTCCACCACTTCGTTGGTATAGAGGTGCTCCAATTCAAATGATTATGGCTGGGATATTACCATTTTGTGTTATCTACACAGAGCTGTACTACATATTTGCCGCCATCTGGGGTCACAGGGTCTTTACGTTATACCACATTTTGGCTATTGTCTTCATTCTTCTTATAATATCCACATCTTTAGCTGCTGTGGCATTGACACACTTTCAGCTAGCTGCTGAAGATCATCAATGGTGGTGGAGGTATTTATGCACTTTGATAACATTAAAATTTTGCTTCATATACCAAGTTTATTAAGGTTTATTCTGATGTGATTTGTGCAAACTTTTAACTTAAGCTAATCATATGCAAATTATGATTGTGTAATATGAAATTTGATGATTACGATGATAGTCTTTCAATTTGGTAAATGATAAATTTGGTACCTAAACTTTGCATAGAAATTCAATTTGATACTTAAACTTTGAAGTGGTCAATTTAAAACTCAATCAAATATTTTGTGGTTATTTTTATTACCTCTTTAATACTGTTTGCTTTATTTGTTTGGCATTAAAGAGTAGGTCTATCATTGAATTTTACTATTACTAATACTGTATAACATTAATAGACTTTTTTTTTTTTTTTTTTTTTTTTTTTTTTTTTGCATTACGAAAATAGAGAA